>PVKN010023323.1:0-14838 GCA_004027915.1 Capromys pilorides | reverse complement strand
AGGGGGAGGGGGGGCCCAGGAGCAGGTGCTTGGAGGAGACAGGAATGAGAGACGGGGATTTCATGGAACTTATCTGTGGTTACATTGCTGGGCAGGGAACAGATGATAGGGGAACAGTTTCTAGTGGTAAGGCGCAGCCTGCATGCATTTGAAGGAGCTTGAATTTTTTTTTATTTATTTAAAATTTTCATCAGTCTGTGTTTGTAGCACATGCCGATTGCCGTCTGTGCGAGGAGCTCATCCATGTACATCACACGCCATAATTCTTTGTACTTCCCCCAGGGTGAGGTGTGCAAAACAGCTCAGGGACAGAGATACTCAGACTGAGAAGGAGGAGATAAAGGGGGAAGGGAATCAAAGTGAGAGAAACAGAGAAGAAAGAGAAAGGAATATAGCTGCTTGAAAACTGGTCCCATGGGGGTGGACATACTGAGAGGTGTCGGGGACAGAGACACTGAGGAGGGTCACTTTTTCTTTTGTCTGTGTCACAAATCTCTGCTATCAAGACTTTTATTTATTTGTTCATTTCTTTATTTGGTACAGGGTCTTCTATGCAACTAGGACTCATAGTGATCCTCTGGTCTCAGCCTCTCCAGTGCTGGGATTGCTGGTGTGCACTACCATGCCCGGTTTCAGGGCCCAGCATGGCATGGGGCACCAGGGCTCAGACCTCAGTCCTTGTGCTTGTCAGGCAAGCATTTAGACTGCCGAGCTATCTTCTCAGCCTCGTGTGGTTAACTCCTAGGGTTAGGGTTTCCATTGCTACCCAATAGTTATACACACATGTGACTGAAGGAACATTTTTATGAGTTTTTAAAAATAGTACTAGACCTTGAACCCAAGGTGTTCATACTGAGCTGCGTCCCCAGCACTATTTATTTTAAATTTTGAGACAGGTTGTCCTCAGTTGCTGAGTGACCCAGGCTGGGCTTCACCTTGTGGCTCTCCTCCTGCCTCAGCCTCCCGGAGTTCTGGGATTGTGGACACTTTTTAGAGGAAATTTTGCTTGCTCCTCTCGAGGAGACCCTGCCCCCGCATTCATGCGCTTGGTGGTTTTACTACGCTGATTCTCAGTGTGGCCAGGGAGATGTGGCAGTAGGCTTGATCAACTCTTGCCCTAGAGCTCATCTTCTGGGAAGGCGGTCCCTGACCCCGGGAGCCAGGCTGTCTTCCCGTGGGCAGCTCCCTCCAGCCACAGGGAGAGGCGTTTGGTAGAGGACCCCGGGGCCTCTGAGTGCCCTGCTGATGGCTGGCGCCAGCTCTCAGGCCCTGGCAAGAGAGTCCTCCTGGCCCTGCTGAGCCTCCACACCGATGCCGTGAAGCAGAGATGAGCTGTCCTCACCGAGCCCTTGAGACGCAGAGCCTCAGGAGCAAATTTTTTTTTTTTTTTTTCTGGGACTGGGGTTCAAACTCATGACCTTGCACTTGCCAGTCAGGCACTTATGCCATGGAGCTATCTCACTGGCCGATGAGCAAATGTCTTAAGCCTGCTACAGTTTGGGTTCTCGAGCTCTGCAGCAATAGCTGATCAGGCATCTTTATTATATGCCATACACTGTGATATTTTCTTTTCTACTCCATTTTTCAAAATGCTGAGCAGGTTGCAGGACCCCCTAATGAGTCAGGATACATTTGCAAAGTGCCCCTCTGAACAGTGGCAGATGTGTTTGGGATTGTCGGCCTTCCATTCTCTCACTCCGTCCCACTGCTCTCATGCACAGGGGACCCCAGTGCTCGCCAGGTGTCACGTGGTTTAGAGCTCTGCCTCAGGAAGGGCATCCCCAAAGCCATGTGGGTGTCCAGGTGGGCAGCGAGAAGTCCCTTGCTGCGTACTTGCGGGAGAGTGTTAGCACTTCCCTATGCCTGGCTCTGAATCCCAAAAGCACAGTTTATATCCTAAGATAGCCAGCTGGTGTCGCATCCTGCCGCATCCTGAATTTGTCCCCGTATGTGGAGAAAAGAAGCACGTTTCCCTTTGCACCCACTCCTCTGCCCCTCAGTTAATACAGATGTATGCTTGGAAACTGTTCTGTGCAGTAGCACGTGGGGATCACTGTGCCCCAAGCTCCCCAGCTGGCTCTGCGGCAGACCGAGCCTGGCCTAGGCCACTCTGAAGGCTCAGGATGTGGAGCAGCACACGATGTACGTGCTATATTCTGATACTTTTCTACCCTGTTCTGCTTTCTTTTTTCAAGGGTTGTTTGTGACTCATCCAGCTGACTTTATGAATCACCAATGGGTCTCACCATACCGTTCAAAACAAACTGGCCCGAGCACACGGCGCCGCGGTGCTGTGCGGCAGGCGGGGCTGCTGCATGCTCACTGAGCTCTAACGGGTCACATGGAGTTGTGAGCACGCCTGCCTTCTCCTCCTCTGCTCCTCAGCTCGGGTGCTGCTGGTGCCTGCGTTTGTCCAGCACTTAGTAGCTCACGGGGGCGTGAATGCGTCTATCTTCAGGGTGGCCCTGGAGTCCGGCTGGGCTTGGGTGCAGCTGGTTGCAGACTTGGGTGCCTGAAACTTGATCTGAAGGAGGCAACAGGCCTAGGAGCTTTGGGCTAGGGGAGGAGAGAGCCGTGCGGGGCTGTGAACGTTCCCCTCTGCGTTCTCATCTCGGAGACTGCTTCTGTGAGCAGCAGGAGCTGGAATCTGGCGTCTGAGAATGAGGCTCAGAAGGGCTGTGTGAGCTCTGAGGGTGAGGCTGCTCCAACCTCCAGCCGCTTCTGTTGGGGCACTGCTAGGATCTGCGGGCCACACCAGAGGGGACCCTGGAAGGACCACATCAAGCACTTGCTCCTTGGTGTCCTATGCCTCATATGACCTCTTCTTGGGCTTATATTTTCACCCGTGTCACTTCTCGGGCTGAGCTGGTCCCTAGTCCTGTCCATTGCATTAATAGGACTTGTCTGGCCCCAGCCTGTGTCTCTCAGAGGCAAAGTGGGCAGCCACAATGGACGACCAGGGAGTGGGGCCGATCCTCGTGCCCCGAGAGGCCCTGTCTGTTCTGTTTGTCCTTAGGTTCCAGCCACTCCAACTTCTCAATCATTGTGACACTTGAGACAGCCACGATATCAAAGCAAATCCTGAAATGTGCCATTTATGGTGTCCAAGAGAGCCAGACCGGTCCTCTAGTGATTGATTTAGTGGCTGCAGCCAGGCATGGATGCAGACAGACAGCTAATGAGGTAATTTTTCTAAATGCAAAGTGTAAACAAACTCCCAGCTCCTCCACCTCTGAGCACCCCTCAGCTTTTCTGCAGGGGTTCACTCCCAGCTTCCATTTCTGCACCACTATGGGTTGATTGTGTCTCCTCCTAAATGGGACCCTGACTCCCCAGACCTCAGAATGCAAATTGGAGACAGGGCTTTTATGGAGGTAATCCTGTTAAAACGAGCTCATTAAGTTGGGCTCCCATTCGACAACACGGATGGATAGATGTTGTCCTCATGTAAAGGGGACACTTGAACAAGGGCAGAGGAAAGGAGATGCGAGGAGGGAAGATGAGATGGAAGCACACAGGGCTGTGCCAGGAAGGAAGGCCTGGGCCTGAGTGCCCCGGGTAGCTCTCAGGAGGACTCCAACTTTCAGCCCCTGGACTTGGAAATACATTACAATTCTGTTGGTGAAGCCA
Source organism: Capromys pilorides (assembly GCA_004027915.1). Classification (NCBI taxonomy): domain Eukaryota; kingdom Metazoa; phylum Chordata; class Mammalia; order Rodentia; family Capromyidae; genus Capromys; species Capromys pilorides. The sequence goes on along the minus strand of PVKN010023323.1, from coordinate 11,208 downwards.
CCCGGGGCTGTGGCCCTCGGTCCCAGAAGCCCTAGCAAAGAAATAGACACTCACAGATGTGGCAGTGGCTTCTTTGCTTCCTTGGTGAGTGGCTGTCCTTCCTCCTCAGTAGAGGAGAGTGGTGTGGGTGAGGATCGAGGGCAAAGCGCTGTGAGGCTGACCGAGCAAGGCCTGGACCTTCCCAAACCTGGGCAGGACCTGCCGTGATGTTTCCCGTGCTTCATACACTCTGTGGATCTGAGCGTCCTCCCACCAGGATGGCTGGCCCCTCAGGGCCACTTCTCCTGGCCCTTCCCATCACCCTGGGTGATCTTCTAGCGCCCACAGCATTCTTTCCAGCCAGAAGGGATATCATTGGGGGTCAGGGGGATAGATGCATGCTGCCACTTCCATTTGCTACCTGTCCCCGTGCGAGAATGGCTTCCAGGGATGCCCTCCATGTCTGTCCACCTGCAAGGTGATGTGGAGATGTCAGTGGGTGTGGCGCTGCCCCAGGAATAGCTCCCAGCACCCAGCTCCACACGAGAGTGGGTGGAGGAGACAGGCTGAGGCTTGCAGTACAGAGCCAGATTCTCTCCGTCATCACCTGCGTGTGACCTCCAGGGGTGTGACAAGCAGGTAATAAATATTAGGGTATTTTTCTGCATTGTACACACATTGGTACCATTTGCTAGCTTTTTAGAATCTGTAGTATTTTGTGATTTATCGCACTTGGGACATTTACTGTTGTGCCTCACGTCCTGTCATGATCCTGATGTCGTTTCCTCCCAGGGCCTCTTAGAATCACACAAGCTCCAGGCCCACCCTTTTGGATCTGGTCCTGGGAGTGATGGAGGGGGAGGGGCTGCAGAGAGCAGTCAGTGGAGGAGGAGGAGGAAGGGAGGGACACAAAGGTGGAGAGTGAGGCAGGGCTTGGGCAACGCTGGCTTTGGTCTGTGAAGTCCGAGTGGCCTTGTCCCCAGGGGCCCACCACCATGTGACCGTGATCACGTCTCTGTCCTTTCCGGGTTCGTCTTCCATCCTCCTCACTGGAACATGAGCTCTGTGAGCAGGGACTTGGCTTCTCTCCCTCGCATCTCCCTTTCCATACGAGACTTACAGGAAATGCTGTATGGAGGAGGGAGGGGGGGGGGACAAGGCTCACTAGAACCTTAGGACCACAGACCTGACAGCATGGGCAGACCCCAGATGGTACTGTGACTTGGCGAAGCTTGGTGAGTTGCCCCCAGAGTCCTCAGTGAGCCGATTCTCGTGCCCCGTGGCTCTGGTCCACGGGTTGTCATCCACTTGACCAGGATCCGTGGCTTCAGCGCGAAACTCAGGTCAGCACATCTCACATAGCAGGGACCCTGCCTGGGTGGGAACTCGGCTCCAGGGTGAGAACCATTAACCTAGTGCCAGTGCCTCTTTACACAGAGGAAGGGAGCCAGGTACAGAAAGGCAAAGCTGTGGCCCAAGGCGAACTTAATAGGCGTTAGGGAGTCTCCAGGTTGTGGCACTTGGGACTTTTGTCTGTGTTTGCATAGTATCACCATCTTGCTTTCAAGAAAAGTCCTAGGAAAGGGCAGAGAGGGCAGCAGACTAAAGCACCTGCTTAGGCAGAGTGCAGGGACCAGAGTTGGATCCCCGGTGTGCCATACCAGTCCCGCCCCAGGGCCATGCTGAGATGGCAACCGAGACTGGGTGTGGTGGCCCGTGTCTGTAAACCCACAGTACCCTCTAGTTTGGGAGGCTAAAAACAGGAGGATTGCTACGAGTCCGATCTATGTAGTGACACCCTGTAAATCTTGTACTAAATTAATTAAAAAAAAAAAAAGTCCTGAAGGATGCATGAGAAGAGGTAGATGGAGTGGGTAACTATGGTCCCGGAGGAGGACTTGCTGTGAGAGCTGTCGGGAATTCTCCTGCCTTACCACAGGGTTGATGCCACAGTGTACAGGGCCTGCAGAGTCTAGGTCATGCTGACTCAGTGTCCCCTTCTCCACAGGGCGGAAGGCACCCTGAGAGTCTAGCTGCATCAGGGCTCCGACGCAGCACCCACGTGGAGAGTCATCTCTCAGACCTCTGCAGTCTATTTCACAAGGGAAGTGGCTCTGCGGTGGAGCGGATATCAGGACGGGGTTGGGAGATCTCTTTTGTCAATCAGCATTGATTTTATTTTCAGATATTACAGAATGGGGCTGGAAGTTGCTGTTGGCAAGGGTGTGTGGACAAGTTGGGAGCGGTAACCCTGGACGCGGCTCCTCTGGCAGGATGCTGGGGGAGGACTGATGCCCTGTGTCCCTAGCAACACTCAAGAGCCTCTCTGCAGGGGCTGCATTGGTGGGGTGCCCTGCCACGGGGTCCCATTTGGGAGCTAAAGTGTCGCCATCTAAGTGCTAGAGAGGAGCAGGTGTCCTGAGTCTCTGACCCCATGAGGCTCCTCCTAGGGCGATGAAGACTGGGCCAGCCAGGTCTGGCCAGATGCTCGCCTGCTTCTGGTGCTGCGGTGCTGGGGCCCTGCAGCGACCTCTTGGCCATGCACCCACTGATTTCTTGGCAGAGGCCTGGGTGAGGAAACAACATGGATGCTTGGAGTTCTCCTTCCTTTCTTCCCAAGAGGAAGCAACAGATCAGGGCTGTTTCTTCTCTCCAGAACAGGGACACACACATAGGAGGCCTAGAAATTGTAGGATGCTGGTCTGATGCTATGAACTGCCCAAGGCAGCCCTAACTTTGGCACTGAGAAGCTGTTCAAAGGGAAGGAACAACTGGGCTGAGGGGAAGGGCAAAAGAAACACAGAAGGGGAAAAATATATGTACATCCACAGGAGAGCTTGCGTAATTGCGCTCCTGATTTCTACTGGCACATTGAAACGAAGAATTAATGCTTTTTTCTTCTTCTCAATTTTTTTTTTGGACCGATTTCTCATGCTCATATCTGGTAATATGAACAACTGGCTTGAAGGCAGCCATATGCAATGTAACAACTGTTGTTGAAGTCTTAAAAACCAAATCATAACCTGTCTCTCCTAGGTTCCACCAATGGGATAGTTTTGCTGAAGAAGGAAAAATCTTTGAGATGGGAAGAATGGGAAAGGTGGCCACCTGGAAGGTGGATCTCACAGGCCTCACGGGCCTGGGTGGTGGAGGGCTTTGGCTGGCACTGAGAAGCCATGGTGGGAGGGGAGGAAGGAGGGTGGTGGGAAGCAGGCCAGGCGGCTGGCTGGTGGAGGGCCTTCTGGGTCATGGGGAGCCACGGAACGTTCTGGAGCCATAGAGAATGAAAACGAACAAGTTGTCCTTGGTGATTTGTCAACCCTGGACAGGAAGAGGAGCTTAGAAGCAGGCGAAGAGGTTCTTGGTTGCTGTGGTTAAGCTGGAAAGATGTTCTGACCAGCAGAATCTGAGGCTCAGAGTACAGGGACAGGAGGAAGAAGGAGCTGGAGACAGCACAGGGTTAAACATAGGAGCGCAGCCACGACGGCAAGGGGTGAGCTGCAATCAGCCGGGGGCCACTCTGTCCCCCCCCGTCCCCCCCCATCCTCCCCCAGCACCCAGTAATCATCTCCCTCATTAGCACCCTGAGCCTGAGTGGTGCGCGTGTGATTATGTGTTTTTACACTAATTAATTTATTCTCATCAGAGGAAGGAACGCGAGTGCCCAGCCAGTCCTCCTTCACAGTTTGGGGCACAGTGACGGATGAGCCATGGGCCGCAGCCACCAAACTCCTGCGGCATGGCAGGAAGATCCTGGGGTCATTTGTCACTGTGAATCATAGCTGTGTCTCCAGCAGGGGCCCGGTGCAGGAAGCCTGGAATCTGAGATATATTTTGGAGACTGTTTTATAACAACCTGTCCGTAGCTCCTTCTTTGTTGACGCTTCCCCAAAGAAGAGCCACCAAACCAACCACAAGCGGGAGCCAAGCCACAGCCACAGCCACAGCCACAGCCACAGCCACAGCTGCAGACCGAGCTCGTCTTGCGCCTACGGGACGTGGGTGGCCAGAGATGGTCCTGGATGAGCACCGGCCTTTCTCTTCTGAGCTTTGGGGTCCCCATGTCATCAGCAGCCACTTGTCTTTGGACCAGCTTTGGCTACAGAGGCCAAACAGAGCCACCTCAAAGGAGCCAGGCTGCACCGTGTTGTCCACTGCTTTTCTGTTCATCCGGTTGCCACCCAGTTCTGGTGCCCCTTGCTGAGAAGCCATGTGTTCCAGGCTCTAGAGACCTTGTCCTCTTCTCTCCTGATGATGAGACGCCTCTGCCATTTAGCCTGTCCCCCTGATGCTCCTCTGTGGCTTCTCTTTTTGTAGGGTTGACGTTATTCTTAGCCTCCCTCAGTAAATCCATTGTTTACAAAGCAGAGCTGTGCTACATACACGGGATGATGCATGTTCTCTCACATGAATGGAGACGCTGTGGGCATCTGCTCCTAGTTTCTCCACCCTCGCTTCCTGACTTATTCTCCAGAAACCAGAGGCCTCTCTCTGTTCGCCTGGGAAGGCTGCGGAAGGGAGGAACAGCCCCAGCCCACACGAAGATGAGGCTTCTGGGGGACGTGCATCTGGGGGAGGTCTCCCTGGTGTGCTCCCCAGGCTCTAGAAGGTTCCCCATGGGAGTGGACCTCGGGATCCACAGTGTCTCCAACATGGCTCCTCCTCTTCTGTGTCTACACTCCCTCCCTTTGACTCCCCAATCTACTTCTTGCATTAAAATCTTGATCTCAGGGTGCTCTGGGCCTGTGGGAAGTATGGCGATCCCACATGCATGTCCCCCGGCCTGGCACTGCCCACTGTGGTGCCAGCCCAGGGCACTCACTCGCAGTCTGCAGAGTCAATGTGTGGGGGGTGGGACATGAGAACAGGATGTCACACCGAGGAAGGGACGGAGCTTCCTCCTGCTCGCCCTTGGGGTCATTCTCCCTGTCACGGTCTCCCGGGTCTTTTCTCACCGCCGACACCTCGCTTCCCATCCTCACTCTCCAAGGATGGCTGCGCTTTGTGTTTCACTGTGGGCACACACTGCCCAGGAAGCGCACTCCTGGCCCCGCCCCCGGCGCTGCCTGCCGCTCTAACCTCCAGCTGCCCACATCTGCGCTGAGCTCCTGCCAGGCCTCTGCCCGCAGTTCTAAGGCCCACCCGTCCGGGTCCCCTGTCCTTCTGCACTTGCTGCTCCCTGTTTAACCCCGTCCTCTTCCAGGGCTGTGCTCCAGTCACCTGTTAGGCAGCCTTGCCCCTGTAAGAGCCACGCGTCTGCCTCTTTCTCTGTCCCCTGCCTAATCATCCTACATGGCGCTCTCAGCACCTGGTGGCCTGCACAGCTGGCTTCTCTTCATTACCCGCCTCCCCTGAAGTGGTCACCACCTGCAGGCAGGAGCCCCTGCTTTGTGTACTGCAGGCAACATGCGCACGGACTGGAGAAAGGCAGGAACGCTGGCCGGTGGCTAAGGCGAGAGGATTCTAAGGATTTGAACGTAAGGCCTGAAAAGAAACTCAGAGACGAAGTGAACATAGCACTCCGGGTTGACAGAGGAGGGCTGGCAGCCAGGGGTTCCTGGGATTGAGGTGGAAAGAGGAGATCTGGACCCTTTGGTCTCAGGTTCTGAGCTGGGGTTAATCCCACAGCTAACCACAGAGCTCAGGTGCCAATTGCCAGTTCTGTAGTTGTTAACCACCAATAAACTCAACAGACCCACGGCTTCAAGGGCAGGAGCTGGGACTGCCTGCCTGCCTGCCTGCCTGCCTGCCTGCCTGCCTTCCTGCCTTCCTTCCTTCCTTCCTTCCTTCCTTCCTTCCTTCCTTCCTTCCTTCCTTCCTTCCTTCCTTCCCTCCCTCCCTCTTTCCTTCCTTTCTTCCTTCCTTCTTTCCTTCCTTCCTTCCTTCTTTCCCTCCTTCCTTCCTTCCTTTCATCTTTCCCCATTAGCTTTATTTTTTATTTTTTAAAGCATGCTAAATGGCAATAGCATTAGAAATGACACAAAACTTCACTAAACAAAGTAATAGGCATTCAGCAATGGTTGTTGCACTACATTTTTTTTTTTTTTTTGAATTTCTTATAACTTTTTTGTTCTTGTTCTGCTTTTTCTTTAAACCAATCTTGCACTTTCACATGTGGGGCTTTCTTTCTGAGCTTCCCAGTGCATGGCCTGGTATTTACTGTGGAAGGAGGCGGAGGCTGCGGAACCCTCCGGTCCTCTTCTGAGCCCCCGGTTGTCATCCCAGCTCCTGTCTACTGAGGACCACCCGACAGCCAGGGCTAAGACTGCACTGGCCTTTGATCCTGAGCAGTATCCGGGGAGGCAGGCATCACTGTGCCCACTTAACGCTCGGGGACACGGGACCTCAGAGACCTGAGAAGTCTCCTTAGCGCACTCGCCAGGCATTGTGATGCGTGCCTGGAACCCCAGCACGCTGAGAGACAGAGGCAGGAGGGCTGCAAGTTCTAGCTTAGCCTGAAAACCTAGCCACTTAGTCAGACCCTGTATCAAAACAGAAAAGTGGAAAACGGCAGTGGGTGTAGCTCAGCGTGAAGGCTCCGGGTTCGCCTCCAGCACTGCAGGGCCACATCGGTGAGTGGGTGGCTGTGGCAGGGGTCACTCCCACCACGCTGTGGCCTAGCCAGGAGGGTGGCTGGAGGAAAGACACCCGATTCAGGAACTTGGTGGATTCTTCCCCGCGAGAGGGCGTCAGAGCAGAGGGTACTGGCTACTAAATACTGAACAAGTCAGGGGCCAGACAGAGGCTCAGAGGCTCTGGTATGGCGGCCAGGGACATCAGATTCTGCCCAGCTCATGACTGAGTCGGTGGCACAGGGCAGCCGTCAACAAATATTGATAGATTGGTTGATGGATTATCCATGACACGGCCCAGTGTAAGCCCAGGGTCTGGCTGGCTGCTTGATTTGAGACTTAATGACTTTGATTTTCCAGCCAGAGCCAGACGCAGATGCCTGCAAAGCTGGAGCCCCTGTGTGTGAGCAACTAGTACACAGCCTGAGAGGCTCGTCCCAGGAGCCGGAAACAGCAAGCCTGGATCGGCTCCGCTGGCCGGCGGCCTCCTTGCCCTGCCGGAGGTGTCGATGGATATAACGTGATTCTCCAGCGAGCTCTGTGCCTGCCTCTTCCAGACACAATAAATTAGCAGCTCTGCAGGCAGCTCTGTGGCAGGAGGGTGGCGGGGCATGTGGAGCCAGGCCTGGTGACATGTGACATGTAAGAGTCATGCTGTCACCATCAGAAGATCATCAGTGGCAGAGGATGGGTGAGATCCAGCCCGAGTGGTGGCTTCCTGGCGGGGGGAGCTCAACCTGAGGGGTGGGAGAGTGCTCAGCCAGGAGATGGATAGGCTGGGAGGTAATGCCAGAACTGGAACACCACCTGGACCTCTCTAGAAACATGGCTGGACCTGGTTTCGTTGCCTTTGGGGCAAAACAGGAGTATAGGAGACATGACCAAAAAAACCGTGAATGGCTAGATTAAAAATGTCCATTATGGTGAGAGACACATTGCCATAAATCCCCCTCAAAACTCTCGCTGGCTTTGAACGCCTTCATCCCAGCATCCCGCCCTTGCAGCAGTGCTGGAGTCCTCTTTCTTGGGTGTCTTTAGCTGCATGGTGGGGGCTGCCTCCATGGGCCACGCCTACTCCAACCTCTTCCTTCCTAGGCCACTTTGGCTTTGGGAAAGAGCTTGAGGTTGCATGGTATGAGATCTGGGGAGTGTGGCGAGTGAGAACGCAGCACAGAGCTGCTGGTGCCTTGGTCCATTCAGGGCACCAAGGCAGCCACAGAAAGACAGGAAAGAGGATGTCTAGAGCTGCTTCAGAAAGTGGCCAGAGGGCTGGGGAGATAGCTTGGTGGTCTAAGTGCCTGTCCGGCAAATGCAAGGACCTGGGTTCAATCCCTGGTACTGCATGCTGTGCTGCCTGCACTGTGCCGGTCACTGAAATCTGGGCGTGGTGGCGCACACCTGTAATCCCAGCTCTGGGGAGGCTGAGACAGGAGCATCACTAGGAGTCTGAACTGCGTAGTGAGACTCTGTACCAAATACATAAATAAATAAATCTTTTTTTTTTTTTGGCAGAACTGGGGATCAAACTCAGGACCTTACACTTGCCAGGCAGGCACTTGTGCCCCTGAGCTATCTCCCTCGTCCCATAAATAAATAAATCTTTAAAAAAAGAAAAAGAAAAAGGAAGTGGCCAGCATGATGGATCAATGAGTTTGAAATGAAGGGGAGGTGACTGGGGAGGATTTGGCAGTATCTCATTGTAATCAATTTTTATTTAAACATTCACCATGAGTTTTGTCCACACCTTATGGGCGTAGGTCCCAAAAGCCAACACAGAAGGTGGGGTCAGGATGCACCGTGTTATTACAAAACATGCGACCCAGGACAGAGGCTTTAGCTAGTAGAATACCTGGGGAAGGGTTCCATTCTTTTGAACTGAAAATACTAAGAAATGTCCAAGCTGCCATCCAGTGACACTGCAGTACCTAGAACGGGGACTGGGTACAAGCCCGCTGTTCTGGAGCAAGAGGAACAAGTGGATGACATTCCTTTCCTGGAGGAAAAGGGCCAGATGACAAGGGAGGAGGAAAAAGAGCCCCAAGTCCCTGGCTCCTCCCAGAGCTGCTGGCTTAGGGCAAGTCTTTGCTTGGCTGCCTGTTGTCTCTGTAACACTTACCAATTATGAAAATATCTTAAAGTCCAGTACGATGCAGAGAAAAACGTAACACAGGGTTGCCGCCACCGAGCGACATACGTCCGTTCTGTGAGTTTGACCTTATGTGTACTGCACACAACGTCTGGTGCCTGCCACAGTGCAGACAGTGTCTAGTGACTCACCATTACCTGTTACCGAGTATCTATGGGGTCACGCGTTGCTTCACGGAAGGACTGTTTGGAGAAACTCGATGTCAGACAGTTTTGTGGTGAGAACATCGCAGAGTGTGCTTATGCAACCTGAGGTGGCTGTGATGTCGCTGGGTAAAATCTGCTGGGGTCACTGTGGCATGCATCGCCCTTTGATGACTGCAGCATCCTTATGTATATTCATATAGATGCTGTCGTCATATATACCAATCTGCATGTTTGTGGCACTGTCTGGAACTGTTCTGTAATTATTTACCATGTTATATAGTTGATGCCCTACCAAATGCATTTTCTTTTTTTTATTTTTATATTTATTGATTGATTGATTGATTGATAGATTGATTGTGGTACCAGGGATCAAACTCAGGGCCTTGGCACTTGCCAGTCAGGTGCTCAAGCTACTGAGCTATCTCTCCAGCCCCCAAATGTATCTTTGTGTGTGTGTGTGTGTGTGGAACTGGAGATCGAACTCATGACCTTGTACTTGCCAGGCAGGCACTTGTGCCCCTGAGCTATCTCCCTAGCCCCTCCAAATGTGTTTTCTTTACTTTTTTTTGGTGTTTGGTACAGGGTTTTACTATGCACCTCTGACTCTAGCGATCCTCCTTTTTTCAGCCTCTGCAGTGCTGGGATAACAGGCATGTGCCACCATACCTGGTCTCCATGGCTGGCTCAGTGCAGCTGGCACAGGGCCAGCCTGGCATACAGTACCCGTGATAGAACCCTAGTCCCTGTGCTTGCTGAAAACAGGCACTTAATATACTGAGCTGTCTCTCTAGTCCCCCAAATGTATTTTCTGCAACTTGTCTTTTTCTTTCAACATTTTGTTCTCAGGCTGTAGTCATACTGATTTACAGAGATTTAGTTCATCTTTTAAATGTTTTTTATTTATTTTTTAAAGAATGCAAAATGGCAAGAAAATAGAAATGATACAAAATTTCATTAAACAAAGTAATAGGAATTCTACAATGGTTGTTGCATTGCATGATGTTATCTTCAAATTAGTTGTTTAGGTTGCCAGATAAAAACTTGAAAAATTGATAAAAAATTATAAGAAATTAAAAAGGAGAAAAAGAAAATTTTGTCTTTTAAAGCAGTTAATTTTAATTTTACAAGTGGCAAACAAGTACATGTAAAAAGATTCTACATCGCTGGCCAGTCATGAGATACAAATTAAAACAACACTGAGATTCCCTCTCACCCCAGAAAGCATGACTATCACCAAAAAAGTCAGGGATACAAATGCTGACAGGAATGTGGGGAAAAAGGAACTTTTCTCCACTGTTGGTGGGAGTGCAGAGTGGTGCAGCTACTGTGGAAATTGGTGTGTAGGGTCCTTAAGAAACTAGGACTAGGGATCTCATCAAACCCAGCTATTTACCTTCTGAGTATCTTTCCACATAAATACCAAACATCAGGCCACAGAAATATCTGTGCACCCATGTTTATAGCAGCACAATTTGTCATAGCTAAATCTTGGCACAAACCAAATGTCCATCTACAGATGAATGGGTAAAAAAGATGCAGATTTTAAAAAATACAATGGGATACTACTTAGCCATAAAGAAGGATAAACTGGAGATTTTTATAGATAAAAGGATGCGACTTGAGACCATTCTCATAAGTGAAACAAACCACACTCAATGGTGTAAACATTGTATTATCTCACTAGTGTGAAGAACTGAACAAGTAAATAAGATCCAAAATGTACAGCGCATACCGCGAAGTGAGAAGAAACTGTTCAAAAGAAGAGACACAGCATGATGGGAAGAAGGAAAGAAAAATATGCATGAGATAGTTAGCACAGCTATATGGCTAGCTTCTTAGTTCATTGAAAAGTTTTTGCTAATATTACTTAGACAAGAGATCTTGTATCCTGAGTAAATACTACGAAGACAATGCCCAAATGTATTAATTATTGTAACCCTCCCACTAAGCTGTTTTGAAACTGCTTTATTGTTATTGTTATTTTTATTTTTTCTCCTTAAAATAAAAAGTCACTAAATAAAAGGATGGGAATTCAACCATGGTTGTTATATATTGCATGTTGTTGTCTTCAAGTAAGTTGTTCAGGTTACCAGACATACATGTGCAAAATTGGTCAAAAAATTAGGAAGAAGAGAAAAAAATTAAAAAGAAAGGAAAAAAATTAAGCATTAACAGTTTCTACTCAACAGACCAGAGGGTGTCAGCAGTATAGTTATCTGGGCTCTCCTATGCATATACTCAGATATTTTCTTTCTTTTCTTTTCTTTCTTTCTTTTTCTTTCTCTCCTTCTTCTTTCCTTTCTTCCTCCTCCTCCTCTTCCTTCTTCTTCTCCTTCTCCTTCTCCCCTCCTCCCTCCCTCCCTCC
>PVKN010023322.1:0-14839 GCA_004027915.1 Capromys pilorides | reverse complement strand
GAGGAGAGGAGAGGAGAGGAGAGGAGATGTCCAGGTGTCTTGAGAAGGGGAAGAATCATTCTACAAAAATGTTGACAAGGAGCCAGGGGGAAAACACAAGCACCTAAATTAGAGACCTCTTTGAAATTAAACATCATTTTAAGGCAACCTGAATTCAAATGGTCACCACCAGGGAATGTGTGAGCTGACATTCAAAAACTGCCAAAATAGAGTAATCTTGGATTAGAAACTAGGTCAGATCTGACATTCACTCAGTTAAAACTCTTAAGTATTGTTTCCAAGTATTTCACAAAGTTTGTCATGTCCTGTGGAATATAGTCCTTTATCTCCAGTGAACTGAGAAGATTTAAAAGAACAAAAATATCAGGATAGCTCACAACTGACCAAAGAACTAAAATGATGTACAGTCCCTGAGTGTAGAGGTGCATTACAATCACACAGGAAGTGGAATCCATTTACATAATGTATTTTAAACTTGCCACTAGATTTATCTTTTCTAATAGGTGAAGAAAAAGGAATAAAAGTTGTCTCAGTCTCTCCCCCCTCCCCCCCATTTGCATTTCTGCAAAGGCCACTTCACCTTTCTGGTCTACCTACCTGAATATCCTGGCAATATTAGTGCAGATGTCCTTGTCATCCAGGTACTGTTCCATCACCACACAGAGCTGGGGAAGGATCCCCTCACCCAGGCACTGAGTCCTTGCTCGTGGTAAATCAACCAAGTTTCTCAAGGTAGCCGTTATCTGAAACCAAAGCATGTTTGTGCCATTTTTAAAAACTAGAAAGTAGAGCTACACTAAACAGTGCAACACAGCTTGCCCCATAAACTTCATTAGCGCAGCAGGTAAACTAAGTACCTGGGATGACTCTCCCACTAGAGAACATGGGCCTAAGGATGAGCAGCATGAAATGGAAACAAAGATAGACTAACTTGGCCAACAGGAATAGGCAATTAGTATACCAGAGCTCAGGATCAAACAAGCTGTCGCTTGGGTTTGAGAACAGTTATAAATTCTTCAGGTGACCCTGTGATGACCACATCAGTTCTACAGATTTGGAACTTTTTTTTTAAAATGTATTTGGTTGTTGTGGGGTTTCATTATGCAGCTCAGACCCATAGTGATCTTCCTGTCTTCAGTCTCCCCAGCACTGGGGTTACAGATGTGTGCCACTATATGCAGACTCTGTGGCCCGCTCAGCTGACCCTGGGGGCAGGGCTGTCCGTGCATGTGGTCCCGAGGATCAAACCTCAGTCCCTGTGCTTGCCTAAGCAGGCACTTTAGTCTGCTGAGCTATCTCATCGGCCCCAGATTTGGAACGTCTTGCTGATAAGTTCTGATAAGTAGCGTGAGGTAATGATGTGGCCAAAGAATATTTGAGGCTATAGACTTACGCTCTTCTGAAAAGCAAGCCATCCCACAATGTAGTCTTTGAATTACGGAACAGGCTTTTTGTGAACACTAATAAACCACACTAGGAATTCCAGAACCGCTGAAACATAAAATGGAAAATTTGCATCATCTGATCTGGCTCTGCCTGTTCTTCTGAGACAGTCCAGGCACTCGGGCATTACTGGTTTACCTTGATCCAAAAGGTGACTCCCACACTTCCCTCAATAGAGACCAAGGTGTACAAATGCCTCAGTGAGTGCTGACCTGAATCCGGGTGGACGGACACATGGGGGATCACCGACCACCCATGTGGACCCTGAGCACAGATATGGTTTCTTTTTCTTGGTTCCAAAGGCTTCAAAGATTGGGCTCTCCAACCTATCGTCATCTTGCCCCCTCATCTAGCATCCAGCAAGGGACCTTGTCTGTAGAGGGGACCATCATTTTCCTATGAGCTTTTTTGTTGTTATTGTTGTTGTTTAACTTATTTTGCCCTCTTGAGCCTTTTTCTCACTCTTCAAACAGGTTAGGACGATTGGGGATTTCTCTCTCTGATATACTTACTAGTTTTGTAAGTCTCAAACCAGGAGCAGAAGCACACATTAGTATGTTATGAATCACCTGATTGAAATCCCCATCCATTCACTGCACATAGTACATTGTACAGAGTACGTGTAACTTGATGAGGAGGACACGATGCCCAGAACATTTCTAAACTTATCAGCTGTAGTGCTTGTAGGAAAAACCCACACAAAACTTCTACCACCAACTGGGCAAATACCTAGTAACGTCTCAGTCTATGACACCTGTGACAACCATTAATTGCTTAAGCCCTCCAAGTCCTAAAATCCTGCCTGGCTATCTGTCATTGCTCCCAGAATAAGATTCAATGCCCTGACTGAGGCCAGAAGGCCTTGCCTGCTCTGGTTCTTACCATGTGACAGGTGTTTTTCAGGTGAACAGTGCAGCAGAGAAACAGGCAGAAGGAAAAAGGGAAAGGGGCTTTATTTTCTTTGAGAACATGGGAGAGAATGTGGGAAAGAGTGAGGAATTCTTTCTCTTGATTAGACAAAGGGAGGCTGAGGCCTTCCTTTGGAGTTTGGAGGAGATGTTTAGATATATCTGAGGGAGCTGACTGGGGTTCTTCCCTGAGGTGGAGGGAAGGGTGAAAGTAAATTATGTCCTGGGCTGAGTTGGAAAAGAAGAGGGAGGCGGTCTTTTGTTTTAAGGGCATTGGCCACATTAGATAACACCATAATGATTTTAGCAATTTATGCTAGGGCCAGAACCTCTCATCAAGCTCTTGAGCTTTCCCTCACCCCACTCTTCTCTGCAGCCACACCATTCCATGTCACGTTCTCCTGCCCCTCCCCAAGCACCGGCAAGGCTCGAGCAGATGGCTGTTGTCCACCTTGTTCATCTGTTTATCCCTACCCATAGGACCAAGGCCAGTGCCTGGCCCACACTTCTCCAAAGGGAGTAATGGTGTGAACAGAAAGGTGAGGACCTCTGGAAACTGTGAGGTATGCAAACCGTATTTCCAAGGCAGTGAGAAGAGGGTGTCAGGAGCACAGCAGTTTTGAAAAGTACAGTAGGAAAGAAAAATGGACTTCTTCCAAGGAGGTGGTTCCCTACTTTCTATCATTTCAGGCAGCAGCTTCGAGACTGCCCATCCCCCACCTCCCCACAGCTGGCCAGGCACCTGCTCCTTCTCTTTTCCATCTCTGGTCCCTGTAGCTTCACCTCTTACCCTGAGCAGGCTCCTTCCTCAGTCTCCACATGTCCAGCTCATCTCCTCACATGTCTGCTGGCAAGGCCACCTCACAAGCCAGCCTTCCCTGCCCAAGGCCCTCCTCTGAGGTCCCAGACCCAGTGGGACCAACCACATCCTAAAGGTTCCTCACTCTCTGAGACCCATTCTGCCCTTCTGAGCTCTCCTCCTCCTGCTTTCCTGGGCCCAGCCTTCCTTAGACTCCACACCACACGACCTCTTTGGGCTTTCACAGTCCTACACCTGTGAGTGGACAGCTTCCTCCACCCCTTGTGAGCCTCCTGCCTCCTCCTGCTGGTGAGTGACCCTTGCTCAGCCCAAGGACCTAGTCAGGCTCATGCCTCACTGATCACTTCTTCTTCCATGTCAACAAGCTTGCTCTTGTCCCCGCTTCCCTCATCGCAGTCACTAGGGTTCCATACACCCTCCCCATACTGCGTTTTCTAGTGCACAGTTCTTTATTCTTTTTACATAAAGGGTAATAAAATGTGCAAATACAAAGCTCTTAAGGTGTTCAGTTGGTAGCTAGCTTTGTGGATGAAACTCAGAAGGTGAGAGCCAAGGGAAAGAGGAGGAAGAAAGAATGGTAGGAAATGAGGAGGGAAGTTTCTCCCTTAAAAAGTCTCTGGAAGAAAGTTCAGAGGATTAGCAGAGGCCTGGGTGGATCACAGCTTAAGCCCCTGAGTGAGAAATTTCAAGAGGCCCCCAGGTAGATGCAGACCATAAAGCCCTCACTTCGAAGGCTGCCACCAGTTCCTGTGGGTGCCCGCTCTCACTGCCAGGAGGGGGTGGCTTGTGTTTACTCAGATCCATGGCTTTTTCTGGGGAACAAAAGATGCAGAAAAGAGGGTTGGTGGAGAATCCAGCTACATAGTGCGGTCGCAGTAAAGGCAAGCTAACTATTGTTCACTTAACTCCGAACTTTGCTTCAAACATTGAACTCATTGTATGTAAATGAAAACTGCAAACCAAACACAAACTCTTAGTTGAATACAGACACATTTGAGGAGACGACTGGTGAGACCTGTAGCAGTCTTCACAGTGTTTGACTCCCTCAGGAGTGCCATCCATTGGGCCTGTTCATGGGCAGGAGTGGACCAAAGTCCAGGCTTAGTGCATAAATACAGGTCAAACTTTCAGCTCTAATCTATATTGTTCATAATTCAAATTAGATGTATTTTTATTGTACATAATCTTTCCAGCAAATTCAAATCCTTTACTTATAAAAAACATAAGTTACAGGAACACACAGATACTAGTTTAGCTTCTAAAGGACTTAACTGGAGTAATTCCCAATTTCAGGAGTGTCATTTCACCAAGAAATAGTGAACTGAAAAACATGAGTTTTGATTCTTGGTTCCTCCCACTCCTAATCTGCAGTGGTGTGGGACAGACACAGAGACAGAGGCCATCGGCAGGAAGAAGAAACAAACAGAAAATACAAGTGACAATTAAGTGGATTAATGCAAATTTGACTGTCTTTGCTTAGTAGTTAGAGATGATGTTTGGGACAAAAATAAAACATAAAAAAAACGTGCGTTTTTGTTAGTATGGTCAAGGAAAAGCATTCCTTTGTGATTCTGGTTACTAATTTGCTGAAACATGACTGAGTTCTTATGCAGCCACGTCTGTGTTCTCTGTGTTCCTGACCCTCCGTCAGCCTCGCTCCCCTGGTGTGCCTCACATTGCGTTAGTTTACTTGAAGTCCTCGTTGTGAAGTCAGCATTGGGAGGCCCATTTGATTTATTTGCTTGCCTGTTTGTCTTTGAGGTACGACCTCACTATGTTGTCCAAACTGGCCTCCAATTCTTGATTCTCACGTTTCAGCCTCCTGAGTGCTGGGACTACAGGTGTGCACCACCCTGCCCAGTGGAAGACCCATTTGAAAAGGAAAAGTTATGCTAACAAGAGATCATATAATTTCTAAAGGCTCAAACACCATTTTAATACAGTAAAATTAGAACCCCAAAGAGTTAGCATCTGTTTTTTTCAAACTCAGTACTTAGTCACAATTTTCAATTTGTATTTTCAACTACAAATTAATTGAAAAACTTTAGTCAACATAAGAAAATTTTATTTTAAAATCTGTGCACCCTAACTTGGATCATAACGTGGGCCCAGCAGCTGTGGGTCTATTCCTGACATCTGATGCTGTGGGTAGATGCGAGATAGACAGTTGGGGGGCCTGAGGTTCCACATACTGCCCACTTCCAAAGTGATGGCCTTCCTTCTTCCCTTTGTGCTCTTTCTCTCTCCAAACTTCAGTCCCCAGGAGACTGGCCAGATTCTGCCCTAGACCCCAACCAGCCATCAGCACTACCCCAGACCACAGTTTCTTGTGGTTCACCATGGACTCTCATTCAGGTGTAGCAGAAGTTACACAGACTTTTCAGCCAGCCCAGAAGCATCACCAACCATCGTGACATTGTCTTCTGGAGAATCAATTCTCCAGTTCCAAAAAAAGTTTCAAAGAAATCAATGGAACACAATGCAGTTGAAAACTGCACCACTGACAGGCTTAAAATTACTATCCTTCCTCAACCCAACCCAGCATTAAGATTTAGTTTTATATACCAAGTACAACTATGTTCATATACTAAGCAGTCGCTTGATGAGATATAAAGCCATCTTATGAGCTTCTTAAGCCATTTCTTTTGCTTCTTAAAACAGCCCCAGGAGGCAGACAGGAGAAGAGTCAATGTACCTAGACAAGGAAACTGAGCCTGAGAAAGTCTTCCAGCTTCCACGCTGGTTGACGGCCTGGGCTTCTGACTCTGTGTCGGTGCTTCCCCTATTTCATTTGGCATTTATCTGTTAATGTATTCTATTTTTCAATTGTCTAACATATCCATAACCCAAACCTCCAGAGCTTTATCTCAACTGAACTGCCAAGTGCAAAACAGTTCACTTCCCACTGACGATGTGAAATAAATACAGCTACCAGAGACCACAAATGGTGTCAAATGAATTAAAACCAAAGCCAGGCCACTTTCCAACCTTAGCCGAACCATCTCTCGCTATCGACAAAAGCACATTCATTGTTTGCATTTGTGTCCAGCTGAGACCACATAAGATGCCTAAATGAGTGCCTGTGTGGTGACACAAGAAGTCCCCTGTGGTCTCCCATGTGATTGGTACATTTCTGGCTGAGATGAAAGAAACCAGTGGTGAGAAGTCCCTGTGCACATAAAAGTACTGGGACCAGAGATGTCGTATCTTTCCTTTTCCTAAATGAAAGCCTGGTCCTTCCTGCTTATAAGTTCCAATTTCATTCCTCCACTTTGCTTTTAGAGTTTGGGGAAAGTTGTTGGAGATTTGATAGACAGTAAAAAAAAGGTTTAAGCATTTCTTTTGAAGATTTTGCTTGAACAGGAAGGAGATAATTATTTTGATTGAGTACAGTGCAATTGCTTGTGTGTTTGATGAGTTTGACAAAAGTATATAGCCTTGCGACCCAGGCCCTTGCGAAGGTACAGAACACTTTTCTCACCTCAGAAATGTTCTTCCCCTCTTCCCAGCAATCACCACTCTCCTGCTGACCCCACCTGGGAGCCATTTTTCCATTCTCTCATAATGGATAAGCTATGCTTTGTTCTAAAATTAGTACATCTGGGGATAAAGCTCAGCAGCATAAGTGCCTGCCTGGCAAACACTAGGTCCCAAGTTTAATCCCTGTTACAAGAAATAAGAATTAATAATAATTAATTAATATAAATAGAATATAAAGTGTGAACTTTTCCATGTCGGGCCTTTGGATTTAGGTAAAAATGCACATAATCTTATAAGAATGGTACACTGAGTACCCGTCGCCCATTTTCTCACTATGGTGACATTTTATATAATTAGGAGACATTCTCAAAGCCAGGAAATTGACATAGCCATAATACATAAACCAGAGTAGTATGTCTGGCTTATTTTGTTTAGCACATTATTCCTCAGATCAGACAAAACTTCTCTTGTGATCACCAGCTGTAGTACGGATCACTATAAAGCTTGCTGATGTTTTAATGATGTGCGATTTTTAATGATGTATTTGTTAGTGGGAAGGGGACAGCTATTATCCACTCACAAACTTTAATCCTACAAAAAAATACCATCTCCAGCTGTGTAACTGACCACCCACTCACTGGACTCAAGAGTTGCGGTCCTTCCTCCCCGCTTCTTCTTCCTTTCTTGGGGTGGCTTCTGATTCTCCAGGAACAGTAAAGGTGCAGAGCCAGGGGACTCAGCCCCCACACAAGCAGTAGCTCACATTTTGAACCCGGAAATAAGAGACTAAGCAGGACAGGAAGTTATTACCCTGTTGGGTGGCTGTGGGCTACAGCTGAGACAGACCTGCTTTATAATACTCGATCCTCAAATTACATTCACTTCCCACACTCTCTGGAAGGGCAGGAAAACACTATGCATTCTGATGGCAGCTCACTTCTATGAGGAGAAGGGCAGAGCGACAGGAAGGGTCCTAGCCAAGCTCTCCAGTCAGGAAGGGAGGGGAGGCATGAAGCCAGGTGTGTTATGCTAATGATGTCTCCTTAGCAGCAAGGAAGTTCGGGGTGGGAAATAGGCATCCATCCCTGCTGTTGCTGAAGACAGCCATCTGCTTCCCATTGTGGTCATGTCTGCTAAGCCTCATCTCTTTCTATAAATATTATTCATTATGGCAATGAATAAGCTTCCCTAAATTTCACATGTAATTGTGAAAAATGCAGTTACTGCTTGGTAGGTTGTTTTTATTTGTTGGGTGCCAGGAATTGAACTCCAACTTGTAGTTAATGCATATTTTTCAGAATTTTTTTCCAATTGGCATTATCTATAATTTATGACATAAAATTTCATCTGGAGGCCAGTGAGATGGCTTAGCATACTGAAGCACCTGCTTACGCAAGCTTAGGCAAGCGCAGGTGCCATAGTTCAATCTCCAGCACCACATGTCGCGCCAGCCTCCCTCTGAGGGTGGCCTGAGCTGGCCAGAGCCTGGGCACAATGGTGCATGTCTGAATCTCAAAGCAGGAGGGTGACCCTGAGACCCTGCAACAACCAAACATTTTTAAAAATATTTTTTCATCTGTAATTGCTAATAGAAGAATCAGCTATATACTCATTTTGCAAAAAAAAACTGACATAGAGACAGTAAATACAGAAAAAACAATTTTATTATTTTTCTTCTTTTTTTATTAGTTTTTATTTTAAAGAGTAAAAATAGCAGAAACAAAGACAGGAAAGCAGTAACAAGCAAGAGTACATATAGCACAGGATTTTCAAAACAAGAAAAATTTAACAATGGTTGTATTACATATTTTCATCATCAAATCTGTTTAGATTAATAGATATAGATATGTAAGATTGGTCAAACAGTTAAACATTAACACTTTCAATAAACCTTAGTTTTTTTTTTAACTTTTCCAAATACATTTTGTATTTAAGTCACTCTTCTAAAAAAAAATAATAATAATAAAAAAGTTTATAGAGGTTGAGGATGCAGAAAATGCAAGGTTCTGAGATTGATTCCTGGTACCACACAATATTTATTTATTTATTTTCATCTTTTGAGTCCTTATACTAGGGAGACTATATGATATTGGCATATGTAAGTCTGGCTTATTTCACTAATGAGTATATGTTCAAGATACATCCATTTATATATGAAGTCTTCTAGTCTATCATTCCTTATAGCTGAGTAATATTCCATTTTGTGAAAATACCACATCTTTTTCAACCATTCTTCAGATGATGGGCATTTTGGTTGTTTCCAAGATTTGGCTATCACAGATTGTGCTGCTATGAACATAGGTGCACAAATATCACTATGGTATGATGTTTTCAGTTCTTCTGGAAAGATTCCCAGTAGGGGAATAGCTAGATTGAATGGGATTTCTAGTTCTAGTTTTTTAAGGAGTCTCCACACTGCTTTTCACAATGGTTGCACCAGTCTGCATTCCCACCAGCACTGGAGAAGGGTTCCTTTTTCCCCCACAGCCTTTCCAACACTTGTTGTTGCGTGATTTCTTTATGATAGCCATTCTTTCTGGGGTGAGATGGTATCTCAGTGTTGTTTTGATTTGCATTTCACGAATGTCTAGCGATGTGGAGCATTTCTTCATGTATTTATAGGCTTGTTGAATTTCTTTCTCTGAGAAGTGTGTGTTCATCTCAGATGCCCATTTCTGGATTGGATCTTTGAATTTTGGGATCCTAATGTTTTTTAGTTCTTTATAAATTCTAGATAGAAGACCTTTGTCTGAATATTTATTAGTTAAAATCTTTTTGAAATTTGTGGGTTGTCTTTTCACTCTGTTGGTAATTTCTTTTGACATGAAAAAACTTCTCAGCCGGTGGAGATCCCATTTGTTGATCCTTTCAAGTGTTAAACATGCATTTTCATTTTTGTCCATGAACTTTTTGCCTACCCCGATGTCTTCAAAGTTTTCTCCCACTTTCTCTTCCAGGAGATCTAATGTTTCTCTTTTAATATTTAGCTCTTTAATCCATTTAGACTTTAGTGCATGGTGATGACTTGGGTCAAGGTTTAGTTTTTGATATGTAGAGAGCCAGTTTTTCCAGCACCATTTCTTAAAGAGGCTATCTTTCTTCCAGTAAGCATGTTTGGCCCCTTTGTCGAAGATAAGTTGGCTGAGTGTGTTTGTATTTGCTTCTGCATCTTCTAATCTATTCCATTGATCTTCAGGTCTATTTTTTTGCCAATACCATGCTGATTTTATCATGGTAGCTCTGTAGTATAACTTTAGGTCAGAAATTGTAATGCCTCCTGCCTTGTCTTTGTTGCCCAGGCTTGTCTTTGCAATTCCAGGTCTTTTCTGGTTCCAAACAAATTTTACGATTGATTTCTCTAGATCTGTGAGGTATGTTGATGGTACTTTGATAGAGATTGCATTAAATCTGTATAACAATTTAGGAAATATAGCCATCTTCACAATGTTGGTTCTTCCTATTCAGGGCAGGGGATATCTTTTCATAGAAAAAACAATTTTAAAAAAGTATAGGCATAGAGGGCTTGAAGAGGACAGAACCACTTGCTGATAAGTATGACAGCCATGGTAGGAATACGCCATGGAGGCCTTGGTGACCACGCGCCAAGCATTATGAAGGATTATGCATTAATAGCACTTTCACACGCAGCTATATTAGATTTGTTTTAGTTCCAGCAAAGCCACTTTAATATCGCAGGTGTGACACCTGAGAATCTGGATTTGTCAGGGTTCTGACACAGATGGAGGTGCTGTTTTTTTTTTTTTTGTTTGTTTGTTTTTTTAAATTTTATTTATTTATTTATTTGTTTGCTTGTTGTGTTTGTTTGTTTCTCTATTTATTCATTTTGTGGCTGGCTTAGCCTGCCCTGGTGGTGGCGCTGGCACAGCATGTGGTGCCAGGGATCGAACTGCAGTCCCCGCAGTCCCCTCAGCCCTCCTAAGCAGGCGCTTTAGACCACTGAACCATCTCGCCGGCCCCTGGAGGTGCTGTTTTGAGTTTTCTGATTATCTCTTCTTCTCACGATGCTATACTGTAGAAGTGAGTGCCACACTGACAAGGTGGGACCATGCAGGACAAGGGCTTTGGTGAAGAATGGGCACTGGGCTACTATTACCTGGTGTGGGGATTACCAGAAAGTTGAGCCTTACTGGTGGCTATCTCACTGGCCACTGCTACACTCACCACCAGAACATGCCTGGCTTGGAACAAACTCTTCACAAACACTGGTGAGATGGCTCTTGGTTTCAACCACATGGTGATAAACAAATATACAAGCTCAGACACAGGCGCATACACATATAGAAACAGCACAGAAGGGGCAGGGGAGATAGCTCAGTGACATAAGCACCTACTTGGCAAGCACAAGGTCCAGAGTTCAATCCCTGGTACAGAAAGCTAGATAGCTAACAACAATAGATCAGTATGTTTTCCTCTAAGCAACATCAGCCCACTGTGATGAAGAACTCTTCTTCCACTGTGTACCATTCTTTCATCTCCATTATAATCAAACCAACATCTAAGTGCAAGACTGCCTCTTAACTAGGGCTACTGCATCTGAGAAGTCACCCCAGCCCCTGAGCTCATCATGGATTAGGGATACATCCTTCTCCTGTGACGTTCCAGCTCTGTGGCATTGGCCAGTTTAATATGGTCTTATACACATTTGCCTCTCTGGCCCACTGACCTCCTGCTCTGCTTACTGCCAAGGCTGATTCACAGCCTGGCCACTGAGACCCATGACTATACCCTCTGAATCTTACCTCCCATGGTGCCCCCAAAGACACCCTCTACTCTGGACACCCCGACCTCTTCAGTGTCTCCCAGACACACCTCACTTATTTCCAACATGAGTACCCAGCCTCTGCTTCCCTCTGTCCCACTTCCCCAAATCCCACACAGTGCTCTGGCCCAGCTGCAGCCAACACTCTCCACTCATCCGGTGGGCTTCTCAGGGCAGCTGTGGGGAAGCAGTGGGCCTCGGGCTATGTGGACACTAAGATGCATGCTTCGGCAACACGAATTCCCCACAAACTACTGAAGCTATGGAGGTCCGCTGGGTTGCAAGCTACAAAGGACCACTGGGGTTGCTTCCTTTCACCTTTTTTTTTTTCTTTTCTTTTTTTCCCTCCCAGTCATGTTTTCATCCTGTCTGGCTTACAGACATTATTACTATCATCATCATCATCATCATCATCATTATTTTAGTCCTAGGAATTGAACTCAGGACCTCGTGCTTGCCAGGCAGGCACTGCACTCACTGAGCTAAATCCCCAGGCCCATACAGATATTATTTTATTAGTACTACAACCTGAAGTACTTTGTTTTTAAGCTCAACAGAGTTACATTGAAAAATGCCTTATGAACTGAAGTTAACAGGTCCTGAAAGGTGGCATAAACAAACAGTTCTGCTCTGAGACAGGTCTGTCTGAACACGTGCCCGAATGGGGGTAGAAGTCCAGGTAGTGTTACACACTCCCAGAGTGGAGGTTTTCATTTACTCTCACAGTGAAGCTATAGGTACAAATGTCATCACACATAGGCTACCAAACAGAGGAATGTTCAGTCTAGGAGACTCTGTGAATGACAAACCTAAAACAATACTCCCTTCCTCCTCAAATCTGTAAACACACACACACACACACACACACACACACACACACAGAGTGATACAGCTGACACAAAAGACATTAGGCAACAACAAAAATAGCATGTTCTCAGGTGGTAGCAACAACAGTCTCCGCTTCTTCCTGTTGGACAAGGGTATGGGTGCTGACTGAGGCCCAGGCGGAGACACCACCCCCACCAGGTCCCAGGTGGGTGCAAAGGCAGGCTTTAGAGACAATGATGCCTGTCTTTAGAAGGTGGTGAGCAGGGAGGCTGAAGTTCTACAGCGCCTCCTAGAGGGAAGAGGAAGGGATCTGACCCAGGTGGCATCCAGATGCTGAGGCCCAGGAAGACAGGGCAGAGGATACTTCTGGCCACAGTAACATTCAACTCTCCTCTATACCAACTGATTTCATAAAATGGTACCAGCTGTATAAAATGGGTTGGAAAGATCTTTTTAAGCCAGACAATAAATCCACAAGCAGTTGCACGGAGATTTTAAATGGCATATGTATCTCAATATGGGATAATATTGTGCAGTCATTAAAAAGAATAAAGTAAGTTTATAAAGTTGACAGAAGATATTTTTACTACATATGGCAAATGAGAGAAGAGAAATACCTATGTGTGTACTAGAAGGTATTGAGAACATCAGTGTTAGCTAACTTTGGACTAGGAGAAAAGGAAAGGAGGGAAAGGAGTCATAAACAGCTTTTAAAAATAGCAGGTTCCACATGAGAGTTGCGTAAAATTTAAATGTATTATATATATATATTTACCAAAATGTCAAAGATATGTTACTACATCTCAGGGTAAAAATATTCTGGGTGATTTTATATTCTTCCTTACACTTTCCTATATTTTAGCAGCAATTCTAAAGATTATATAATCAGAAATAATTATTTTTATTAAGGGAAAAAATCTGAACCCATGGCAATATGGAAACAATGTTTCTTAAATCCTCCTGGCCAAAACATAGCACACCAATAGAATTTTGCATCATTCATGACCACAAGAGATTTTTCACATTTGTCTTCAAAATGGGGAAAGTCCAAAGTCCTAAATTAATAATTACCATAAATATTTTAAGCTCCTTGAGGTCAATGCCTAATTCTAATCTTTAGCAGGCTTTCCCAAAGGCTTACAGCACTCCGAGGACTCCATGAATTCTCATTAGCTGACAAGCATATTTCAAGTCCCATGAATGATTACAATCAAAGATGCCATTATTTGATATATGAATGCTATTAAGAGTAAAATCTCATCAGAAAGAAAACATGAGAGCCATCACGCCTGACACTCCCCACTAGTCTTCTAAATTGTAACTGACGTTCAGTAACATGAAAATTACTTTCTTACATATACTATTGCAAGTAAGTACCTACCTGGACTAACAAGTGGCCTGAATGAGGCAAGCATGCACCCCATGTCCTGGTGGTCTCGTTCATCCGCCTTATCAAATGTGCCAGTATTTCCACAACACCTTTGCTGATCATTTCATTAAGAAATCTTGGATTTCTAGATATAAACTTGATAGTCGCCACACAGTATAAAAAAGCTTCCATGTTAGTCTGCAGGTCTTCACTTCTCAGAACCTCCAATAATGATTCTGCCAAAAAGATGCACTGTCACAAATGTCTGAGTACAACAGCTAGAGAGAAATAGCTAAAGAACTTGTATACGAACATCAAATACATCTCTACAAAGCTACACTTGAGTGTTTATTAGGGGCTACTCAAGCAAGCAAAGCCTACTGATAGCTATGACAAATCTCTGCAGCAGCAGCGACAGCAAAGGCCTGGGAGTTCTTAGTACATGAGCAAGAAACCGTTCTTCTAACGAAATGCCACCCCCTGTCTATGCTCATACATGCTGTGCTCATTCATTTTTAGTTACAAAGTGCAAGCTATTATAGAACAATAATAATTAAAAGCAATTTTACAGTTAAGTTTCAACAAACCTTTAAGAATATATTTCTACTGTTCGTGTATTAATGTAATGTAAATCAAATTAGGAATTTTATTTTTATTTTTTTTTAAATTTCATTTATTTATTTGTTTGCTTGTTGTGTTTGTTTGTTTCTTCTTATTTATTTTTTTTAAAAAAAATTTTTTTTAAAAAATTTTTATTTATTTATTTATTTGTTTGCTTGTTGTGTTTGTTTGTTTCTTTATTTATTCATTTTGTGGCTGGCTCAGCCTGCCCTGGTGGTGGCGCTGGCGCAGCATGTGGTGCCGGGGATCGAACTGCAGTCCCTGCAGTTGCCTGAGCTTTCCTAAGCAGGCGCTTTAGACCACTGAACCATCTCGCCGGCCCAGGAATTTTAAAAATGTCAATCACCACACAAAAGGGCCAATCTGAATATAATATTCAACCTTCTGCAATATAATTTAAGAACACTTATCCAACTGCTAGTGTTAGAAGTAAACCAGGCAGCCAGGGATATAGCTCAGTGGCATAAGCATCTGCCTGGAAAGTTCAAGGTCCTAAATTTGATCCCTGGTTAGAAAGAAAGAAAGAAAGAAAGAAAGAAAGAAAGAAAGAAAGAAAGAAAGAAAGAAAGAAAGAAAGAAAGAAAGAAAGA
>PVKN010023321.1:0-14840 GCA_004027915.1 Capromys pilorides | reverse complement strand
CTTAGTTTCCCTTTCTCATTGAAAAATTTCTTATTTCACAATTATTATTATTATTATTATTATTATTATTATTATTTTAATGTGTTTGGTTGTTACAGAGTCTCACTACACAGCTCGGACTTGGAGTGATCCTCCTGTTTTTAGCCGCCTCAGCACTGGGATTATAGGCATGTGCCACCATGCTCAGACTGTGTGGTCAACTCAGGCCACTCTACAGGTAGGGCTGGTGTGGCATTTGGTGCCGGGGATTGAACCATGGTCCCTATGTTTGCCTAAGCAGGTGCTTAGTCTGCTGGGCTATCTCGCCAGCCCCACACAATTTTTTGATTAGTCTCTTTGAAAATATTTCTTACACTGGATTATGTCAAACCGCTAAAAGGTATTGTGTGTGTATGTGTGTGTGTGTGTGTGTGTGTGTGTGTGTGTGTGTGTTTGCATATACACACTGGATCGGGGAAGGGGGATACAAAGCACTGAAGCCAGGGACTTTACACTAAGCTTCAGTCATAGCTGATTTTTATTTTGTGTTTCAAGACACAGTTTCACTAAGTTGTTAAGCTCCCAGGCTGGGATCCAATGTGTGATCCTCCTGCCTCAGCCTCCCAGTGTCGAGATTACAGGTGCACCTATTGTCTATGGCTACATTTTTTCTTGTTTTATTTTGCTTTTTGGGTTCCATTCTAGAGATAGTATTTGAGTCATGGAGTAGATTAAAACCAATTGATATAGATTCAACTTTCCAATTTCTAGTCTGCTCCTCCTGAACAAAGCATGTCCTTCTCTTGAAAACTGGGTTCAAGACAGCCTAGGCAGGGCCAGGCATGGTCCCCTGCATGGCATCATAGACAAAGTCCTTGTGTAGTGGTTAAGATCCCCATGTCTAGAGTCTTACAGTTGTGTGGGAAAGATAGACACCTTTACTCTCAGTTTCTTTACCCTCAAAACAGAGTAACACTGATTCCTATAGGATTGACACTCAGTGAAACAAAGTAATACATATAAAATGCATAGCCTGATGTACGCACATAACAAAATCTCCGTTAGTATTAGCCTTTTTTCTTACTACTATTACTATCATTATTAGCATGTTGATCATCACCCCTGTCTTGTATGTAGTCTGTGACCCAATATGGAGTGACAGAACTTGAAGGTGTCACCTAGTCCTTCCCTTCCCACAATGCAGACCCCAGGGGTTAGGGAGTGAAATTCCCATCCTACACCACCAGTTGAGAGTGGCAAGCTATTTCTGCCTCCAGCTCTGTCCTGCCTCTTGAGATCCTGAGCTGTGGTGCTCTGCCTGGGAGTAACTTCTTAGGAGATGAGCGCTTCACCCCAGAGCTAAGGGCCCTGAACTCCCTTCCTCCCTGAAGGATACTTTCCTCTCCTTGAGAATGCTAGGAGAGGTCCCATCTTGCCCATTTCCAGAACGTGCTTCTGGCTCCCCAAATAATTCAGGGCTCAGTTATTCCTTATTCCTGAGCTAAATGACACAGCAAAGTGGGCAGGGACCCAGATCCTCTGCTAAACCTGTCAGGGTCTTGATTTCTCCTTTTGCAAAATGGTGACAACAGTGTTCTCTAGAGTCACCTTGAGAACTGAAGTTCCTTGAACAATGCTTGGTACGTGGAAGTGACTCAGCAAATGCCAATGCCCTTTGTGTTTCTGAGGGTCTGAGGCCTCAGAGCCACAAGTGCTGGGCCAAGGGTGGCTCGTTCTGTATTCAGAGGGCACAAAAGCCTCATGGTTCAAGGCTGATCACAACAGCTGGAAGGGCAGCATGGTGGATTTTAGCAAGGTCAGTAACAGAGAATACTGCGCAGAGCTGTAACCAGGGAGCCAGAGCTGGGTCCTGGGTGCTGCTGGTGACTGTCTGTAGGAATCAGTGATGCAGGGCTCAGGTCTTTACACCCAGCTGGATGCCAGGTGAAGAGGAGGAGGAGAACGTGCCTAAATTAGAACCGGTGTGTGAAGCCTGGGTCACACCCCGCACCAGGGTCAAGCTGGGAGCTGCTTCAGTCGCACACGGGGCTCTCACAGCTGCTGGAGCGCTGCCACCTTTGCCTCTCCAGAAAGCAGACTGGAGACCTGTGACCTCCAGGGCAGACTAGCTCAACCCAGGGACCTCACAGCCCTGGACCTCTGGGGCTTGGAACAGAGAGGGGGGTGCGGGTGAAGCTACGCAGGGGAGCTGGTGAGGAGGGACTGGGCCAAGGGACAGGCAATTAGGCTGCCTGAGCCACAGCTGCTGAGCTGATGCATGTTCTGTCCTTCTTGCGAGCAGCTCCTTCGTTCATTATTGCTGCATCTCCAGCGCCTCAGCGCAGCCTGGAGAGGTGGGAGGCGGCAGGAGCCTGGGAGCTGGTTAATAACAACCTGGGCTGAGGCTGTGCCGCTCCCACTCCCTGGCCTTTGCAGACAGCTGTGTCCTGCCAGCGCCTTCTCCTCCATGCTCTGGCCTGCCCAGGAGAGAACAGGCTGTGGCTGGACTTTGGTCACCTGCCAAAGTCCCTTCCCTTCCCAGCCCTCTGACCAGCACTTGAGGCCCTGAGGGGCAGCTCAAACAGAGGACAGTCTTGAAATTTCTGGTTGTAGTTCTGTGGTCTAAAATGTCTCCTGGAGCTTGCTTCAGAGTTCGAAGACAATTTTGACACGCAGCCTGAGCTTTGGGGTGACATTTAGATTTATCTCTCTTGTACACCCATGCATGTATTATTTTGTTTGGTAATTGAATGGAAAGGATTTCAGTGGAGCCCCATCAGTGGGCTGCTGTCATGACAGGCTGACTTCGAAGGCAGGCAGAGCTGCACAGGGCTCCTTCACCTTGAGCCCAAAGCATGGGGACTATGGTTGACTTTGTGCCAGTACTGGTCATGAGAAGAGACGCCAGTAAAAGTAAGCTTGGTATGGCCCAAGGGAACATGAAGTGTTCTTGGATAGGGGCTGTGTTGGCTCCCAGGAGGCACTGTGGCAGCCATCCAAACCTACATGGGAACACTCCTATGGCCGGAACCTGAGAATGGATATGTCCTTTTGTCCCTGAGGGGTAGGGGTGTGGGGTGAGAGGCCAAGGGGCTAGCAGGGGCATGCTTTGGGAGCAGCACCCAAGGGCCTGGCTCCTCCTGGCTGGGCTGATGCCTGAAAGCTGGACCTTGGGGGCGCTGCTAGAGGGAATCCCCAAATGGGAGGAGAGCTTGGGCACATCTGGCTCATCCTCTTCATTTTCTAAGCTGGAAACACAGGTGCCTAGTATTGAAACAAGTTTGGTGATAACCCATTGAGGCAGATGCTGTCAAGAGTCTGAGCAAGAGTCTGGAAGGGGTCAAGGGCTGCCCTGGGAGCCCACACATGGGGTACAAACCAGGTGTGGTGGCACAAACCTGTAATCCTGGCACTCTCGAAGGCTGAGATAGGGAAACTGCAAATTCCAGCCCATCCTGGGCAATTTAATGACTTAAGGAGTCTGTATCAAAAATTAAAAAAAAAAATTTAAAACAAAAGAGGGCAGGGGATACAGCTCAGTGTAAAGACTCTGGGTTTAATCCCCAGTATCAAAAGGAAACTCACAAGGTGGGAGAGGTGGGCGCATGATCACCTGCTGTCAGTGGACAGAAGGCAAAGGCAGGCAGCCTGGCGGGATCAGATGTGAGCTGCGGACACAGCTCTGTAGCCGTGGTGCCTGCCACCCCCACCTGCACCCCTGACTGCACGCCTGGCCCCAGATGAGGAGATGTGTTTGTGGCCAGACCAGAGCCCTTTTGTTAAGCAAACACAGCAGCCCTCCATTTAGCAGAAATAGCTCAGGAGCAGAGAGAGAGAGAGTGAGTGTGTCCACAAACCCATTTGCTGTTTAGGTGTCAGAAATAAATTTTACCACTGGAGTCTGTAGCATCTGATTAGTGAATTATTCAGTTGGGATATTGCGTTCCCTCTGACCTCATTAGTAACCCTGAGGTGAGAGGCATGCATTAGAGTAACCACCAGCCTGTCACTGAGGAGCAGAGAGGGGGCATTAAAGTGGATTAAAGTGCTTTACCAAGAACAACGGCACAACTCATAAAAACAGCGCATTGTTAAACCAGGGCTCAGCAAATAAACAGGCGGAGGCCACTAGAGTGGGGGAGGGAGGAGGATGGCAAGGCGGAGTTGGGAAGAGAATGGGGCGGCCAGTGCTTTGCGGCATTGTGGGTATGGCCAGGCGGATGGCATCAGGACCTGGGCCTGGCATGGGGAGAATGCGCTTTATGCGGAGCCCTTCTTCCAGGCACCTGATTTCTTGCCTTATTGTCCCTTTTGCCCTCTCAAAGTACTGGGGAGCTAAAAATCGCAAGGAAAGATCTCACTGAACATTGACTAGGATTTGGTTTCCAGCTAGGAGCTTTCCATTTCAGCTCTCTGCCACTGATATGACAAAGGGGCAGCTGGGAGAAGAAGGGTACCAGTGCCTGGAACCTCAGAACCCCCAAAGTTGAGGTTTTCCTAGCCATCCTACATAGAAAGACACCCCTGCCTTGTCCCAGCCCCTGAGCCTGGAAGCCAAACCTGGGATCAGGCGGGGCCATAGGTCAGAGGGATAGGGGTGATCTTTATTTCTTCTGAAGAATCCATTTCTCCTTCCCGAAGCTCATGGAACTTCATGTGCCCTAAAGCCCACTCCTGATCACACCAAGCCTTGCTGAGCAGACCTTTGGGCCCAAATCCTTGAGAAGAATGGGGGGCTGGGCAGATGTTGGGGGCATATCTCTGCTCCTGCTGGTATTCACTGAGGGTTCCCTTCGTTTCATGAGAAAAGAACCTGTTGGATATCTCTTAATGCAGAAGAGTAGGGCCTTCCCCCAGCAGAGGTGCACGGGTGAGACAAACAGGCTCTGTTGCGGAAAGCTGACATCCAGACATTGTTCTGAAGGCAGCAAGGCCCAGCCGTTCCTCTCCATTCATCACCCAGCGGCCTCAACTGGACCATGCCTCATGGGCTGACGATCCTGGGGTCTCCTCCCTCCTGAGGACCAGGATGCAAGTGGAAAAAGGCTGGTGGGATGGAGGGCTGCCAGGTGTCAGGCCTGGATCCTGCTGCAGAAGCTGAGGTGGGAGTGCTGAGGGCACCTCCTCTCTCTTTCATTTGGGGATGGGGCTTTGGGCTGGAGTTCAAGGGTGTCCCAGGAGACATACCCCCAGTTAGTGACTGGTGTGTTTGCAATTGTTTGTTCAGCAGCAGTCGCAAATGGATGCTAAAAGGCTTTGTGGTTCATTGATGGTCATGCTCCTCTCCAGCCCATTCTTCATCCACTTCTTAGGCGAGCCACAAGCTCTGGGCTGGCGGCCCCTGCTGCTGCCCTCACTTGGAGCTGGGTCCTAAACCCTGTCTGCTCACAGCCCTCCACCTCCAGAAATCTTGAGAATTGGAGCACTCGCCCTAGACATGATGTTTAAGAGAACCTCAGCAGGGGCAGAGATCTTTCTGGCTTTCCTTGCACCTTCTTGCCTTCTGTGGAGTTCATGGTAACAGGGCAGGGCAAGTCCATGGGGGGGCCTTCTATGATCCAAAGGGATAGTTTATCTAGGACACTTGAAAGGAGCTTAATCATGCAAAGAAGGATGAGAGAAGGGTCTTTAGGGCTCTATTATCATTTCACTTTGAATTGAGGCTCCCATATCTGGGGTTCAGTTGCTGATCTGGTTGCAAAGCTCAGATATGGAATGCTTGGGTCAAGGCCATAACCTCCCTTTGATGCACAAAGAACATTTCCTCCATAATCTGGAATGGAGGTAGAGGAGGCTGAAAAGGACATCTCTGTTTCAATAACATTCAGCTGTGGCTCTACTATACCATGAATGAAACTTGAACATTATGCGCAGAGAAAGATGCCAGTCCCAAGAGAGGATGCATTTTATGATTCTGTTTATATGCAATGTTCAGAATAGACAAATTCATGGAGTCTGAGATGTGTTGAGCACAGGAGCAGGGAAATGGAGTCCTGAATGATAAAGACTAAAGGATGAGAGGGTTTTTTTCGGGAGGGTGGTGATGAAAAGGTTCTAAAGGGACTAGCAGTCATAGTCCAACTTTGTGATTACACTAAAATTCACTGAATTATATACTTTAAAAAGGTAACTTGTATGGACCATAAATTATATCTCAATAAAGCTGTCAAAAATACTCTACACATCTTGTTTTCTCCTCCTAGGGGATATTTTTTCTTTTACTTTGCCCCACTGAAGCTGATACCTGGCTCTGTGCTCCTTGCCCCAGAGGAGAGATAATGGGAGATGTGAAAAGCCTATATGACTCATAAAAAGCCTAAACCATCAGGTAAAATTAGATGAATTATAGAGCAGGTGAAGGAAGGAAGAGATGCTTGGGTCTAAGCAGAGTGTCAGAGAGAACAAAGAGTTGCAATGCCAGACTCTTCACACTGTTCTGAAGTGAATCCTGGGTAGAATAGAAAAGGAGGTATGGGACCCCAGGGCAGCATGGATACATGTCTTGTCCTCTGGCAGTGCTGCCAGCAAGGAGTTAGGACTCCCAACAGGTGTGACTGAACATTAGTGCCTATGGGCCAACTAAATGTCGCACCTGTTGTTGATGCATTTTGTGAAACGACCATGTCATCACACTCTCTGATTTTGTGGGTTGGGAATACAGAAGCACCCTAGGAAAGGCTTATCTCTGTCCTATGATGCTGGGAAGAGTTGAAAGCTTGGGATGACCTGTTGGCCAGCTGGGGTCTGGAATCTTCCCAAATCTACCTATCCAGATGTTTGGCAGTCATGAGAGACTGCCAGAGAGGCTCTCAGCTGTGGATGCTTGGGCTTCCACAGAGCATGGTAGCTCAGTCTTCAAGAACAAGGATGCCAGGAAAACCAGGAAGAGCTTTTTCTCCTTTTAGAATTACCTAATGACACTTTTTCCATGACCACAAAACTTCACCTTTTGAATGGAAAGTTTTAAAGTATTGTTATAAGAAGAGGAAGTGGGATAGAAGAGTGTTGTGACCCTGTTTACACATACGGGGAGGGTGGGAATGCTTGCATCAGGGTCCCTCATCTTAAGCACCATGTAAAAGTGGTGAACCATCAGATCTAAATGGGCCACACTGAGAATAACAGTGTTTCAATACACTCTGCCTGGGCCAGTGACCAGGCCGTTGCTTACATTGTCCCCTTTCATGTTTTGACTGACATCCGCTCCTAGGGACTTGGTGTCAGGGCCAGGAAAGCCTCAAGAAGAACTAAAATCACATTTCCACCATTGAGACCAAAGGGAGCCCAATGTTCGAGACTATGTGGAGTTTTAGAATTAACATTTGCAATGTTCTGACTGCTTGGCATTATAACATGTGTGTTGTACTTGCTCTGCAAACATTCATGCCTACAAAGAGATAGCCAAGGCATAAGAGATGACACCCGCAGGAAGAGACACCACAGGGCTCAGGTAGCCTTTTCACCTTCACCTGTCAGTTTCTTCCCCTTGTGCAGTGATACATTATGCAAAGCGTGGATGTACACAATAAGTCCATGCTGGGCACATAGTGGAACCCAACACTCAGTTGGTGTGATGACTCTTCCTGGGGCCAAGGGGTACATGCTTGGGTCCCAAGCTGGGAAGTAGCCCTACTTGTGTCTAAGGAGTCACAGTTCTCCCCTCAGAGCCCCAGGTTTCCCTGGAACCACTGGTCTCTGTTGTCAGTGGTTCTCAATGAGAGGTAATTTGCCCTCCAGGGGATGTCTGATAAAATCTGGTGACACTTTTTATTGTCACAATGTGTGTATGTGCGTGTGTGTGTGTATGTGCTTGCGTGCACACGCTCGCTAGTTAGTGTCATGTAGAAGGTAGGGGCCAGGCACAGTGCTGAACAATGTGCAGTGCACAGGACAGCTCCCCGCCCCCAAACTATCCAATCCCAAAATGTTGACAATGGCAAGGCTGAGAACCCCTGGTTAGTGGGGAAATAGATCTTCAAAGGCAATTTTGGAATCCCTTGGGTCCCCTTTACTCTCTGCCAAAATATCATCGCTGCCCTTGCCCCAAGGTGGAGACAGCTTTTTCACTATCTTCTGAAAGGAAATCCAGCCAGGCAAAGTTCCCTTGAAACACTGCATTTGAGGAGGTGGGTGATATCTTTTGCCTTTTGCAATCTTGCATACACTAAATATAATTTTTTATTTTTAAGGCATTATAAAATCTGTGTGTTTTATAGATTCCCAAACTTCCCAATATGAAGTGAGCTTTTTAAATGGGAAAGATATGGTGTCTTGGCAGGCAGAAAGGTGATCACCTGAGGGTGTGGGTTACTTACTTTGGAATCAGGGACAGTGACTTTGGAGACGCTGAAGAGAATCACCTGGAACTGTTGGTTCTGGTTCCAGGAATCATGGCTCTGAAGGAAACAGCAGAAGAGCTTAAAGATGAAGGGTTCTGGTAGGTGGAGGCTGCAGGGAGAAGCCAGTCGGCTGGGAGACATAAGTGGGATCCTCCCAGGTGGGGTCTGAAGGGGCGAGGAGCACGGAGACAGGCCTGCAGAGCTGCTGGGAGCCTGGGGCCCAGACCTGGACAAGGAGGGATGCTTTTAGATCTAGAACTTGGGAATGGGCTTGGTGTTTTTGGGGAACCGGATGGTCTGAGGAGGAGAAAGCAAACATAAGAGAAAGACCAAGCAGGTAAGGGCTGATGTGAGAGAAGAACGAGTGAGGGCGTGGGGATGAGTGTCTGGGAATGGAGAGAGAGAAGGGGCAGAACGGCGGGGCGGAGCAGCGGGCGCTGTCGTCTCATGCTGTCCTGTCTAGCCCAGTAGTTACACACCCCACCTAGCGGATGTGGGTGGCCGCTGACAGGGTCCCCAGGAGAAGGGGCGTGAAAGGAAGCAAGAGGAAAGAGTGAAGCCACATGCTTAGGATCGGACCATGCAGAGGGAAGCTCTGAGCCCCCAAAGTCTGGGCATTCGGGCTGCAGGCTGGGGACCCGTGCCTTCCACGCAAATTCCTTTGTATTTGAAGATGGAGTCGTTCTGTGTGACAGAGCAACACGCACAGAGTGTACGGTTGCCGCCCTCACCTCCCTTGGAAAGCTGCTGGCGGAGGCTCCGTCTGTCCCTGGGAGCGGACAGGCAGGGAAGGGTTGCGTGCGGTAGGAGGGGACAAGGAAGGCTGCTTTCGCTGCTGCCTGGCGCTTGCTATTTCGGACCCACCAAAAGTCTGTTCCTCCTGCATCTCCGCTCACTCAGTGCGAGAGTGACAAGACTCCGAGCAGGGATCTCTTTACTTAACCCCTTTTGCTGGGCCATCTGTTCGCCTCTCCGATGTGCGTGCGCTTCTCCTTGGAGGGAGGAGACATCACATTATTCAGGCTCCTTCCCTGGCACATATGCGGCTCTTCTCCCCTGCCCCAGCCCCACACAACAAAACCCAACTACTTGCCCACATCCTGAGTAACACAGACACTTGCAGGTCTGTGGGCGAATGGATCATGGCCGAGCAAAAAATACTGGAGGTCTGGCTCTACACCCAGCCTCCAGCGGGTTGCAGTTTATACCTTGACTCCCGCGACTCCCCCAGGCTGGCTTTTAAAAATACTCTCCTCTGTGGTTCAGCGTTTCATGACTCCCTGCCTGCCTTGGGCAGCCGGGAGGCGAGGCCGCCGCTTGGTGTTTCTCAGCCCTCCTCAGTCCTTCAGAGGTCTTCAGGGCCTGCTCTTTCCCTCACTCGGTCTCGAAGCTGCTCTCCAGCCTCAGCCCTCCGGGACCTTGGCTTGCTTTTTACTGCCAGCCCTTGTCTCCTCCAGATGCCTGACTCTGGATAGCCTCTCCAGGGCGCTGCTGTCGGGGACCATTTCCCAAAGAAGGAAGCGCTCACCGGCCACACAGTCCAGTATGGCAGCTGTGGGACTACTGAGGCCAAGTGTGATTCAGGAACTCTATTTTACATTGAAGTTGAACTTTACTTCAGTGGAGTTGAACAACTTACATAGCCTCAGAGCAGCAGCAGCTCCTGCAGCACCTGGAAACTGGTTAGAAATGCAGGACTTGGGGCCGCTGTCCTGACCTAGAGGGTTAGGGCCCTGCACAAGCCCTCATGGCAATGGTTTCCATGCGCAGGGAAATCTGGGAAGCACTGATCTAGAGCCGGCTCTTCAGCAAGCCCGACTTCCTCTTTGGATGCCAGCTGCCCTCATCACCTGGTTCTACAGGAAGCAAGAGCTCTGCGTGAAGGCCTGGCCTTCCCCTGTGTCCGCGCACTGGCATTTCCATCCACATCTCAGGCCAGCACTGAGCCTTGGTGCTGTGCTTACGGGACACATTTGCCACAGCCCAGCATGGACACGGAGCTGTGTGAGGTGCTGAGTAATGAATGCTGTGGAGCTGGGTGCGGCCTTCTCCGCTCCCTCCTTCTCCAGTGTGTGAGGTGCAGAGGCTGTGGAGCCCTGTCCTCAAATTTCCGGCAAGGAGAGGCAAGAGCTCAGCAAGAAAGTGGTTATGGTCTTGCTTATTTGTTTGCCTTCTGGACCGGTGTTTATTGAATTATCTTCTAGGTCTTGTGTTGAGTGGCTGGTGTGCTTGCTTTTTACCACTCCTAGGAGTGAGTCTTGTTATTATCATCCCCATCTTTTAGAGGGGAAGTCTGGTGCTCGGGGAGGTTAAGTGATTTGCCTGAACGTCACCAGCTAGTAGGCCTGATGCCAGAGCCCAGGCTTTCACACAGAGAGCTTCACACTCCCTTGTGGGAGCAGGTCAGACAAGAGTCCTCTTGGGAGGCCCAGGAAGAGAGAGAAGCTCGGACCATCACGGTTGTGAGCTGCTAGTGCCTAAAAGCTGCCTGCTAAGCAGGAATTTCTGACTCTAAGCTGAAGGATGCCTCACTGCAATTTGATCTTCCACAGGCAACTTTGTGTGGGGTTCATTTAGCACCGGCTCCTGCTGAAAACCACTCCTGTTCCATCTCTTTGTCTCTTTCTAATCTTCCTTGCCACCTCTCAGCTAGGAGGAACCAGAATGCAGGTGGGCACCAAGAAGGGCAGTTCCTGGATCGAGCTGCAGCCTTACAGACAGCTGAGGGTCAGTGCAAGGGCTGAGGCCTGAGGGCTGGGAGGAGCTGCTCAGAAACACCTGACACAAGGGGAGGGGCATTATCTAGAATGAAGAGCACCTTGTGGCACCTGCACCATGCCCAGCCTACAGTGCCAAACTCGAGCCCTGCTGGAGACCCTGGGTCCTTCGCAGCAAGATTCCACATAACGCTCCTGCACCTCCCATGTTGGCCCAGTACGGGCCTGGCCTTCACTCCTCTCCTGGCCCTCTGTGTTCGTTCCCTTCCCCAGCATCCATCCTGCTCTGTCCTCTGTCTTGTCCCTCTCGCATTCCTGTGCAGATTTTTGCTCTCTGGGTCTGACAGCTGCAGCAGGCTCTGTGGGCTTTTGTTTCCTTCACAGTATCTATGTCACTTTCAAAGTTTGCCTTATGTCCTTGGGTGAGGATAAGTATCTAGGGGGTGATCTGTGTGTGACAGCCGGGCTGCCGGATTAAGATTCAGGAGCCCCAGGGAAGAGGTGGCAGCTCCGCCTCTGCTTTTCTCCACATGGTCGGTAGGTGGTGCTAGATGCCAGCCAAGGCCCAGCTGGGGACCTGGTGGCCAGAACCACAACCCCGACTTAAGGGATGAGGTGTATCGGCCACGGGCTCTGTTGGGTGGGCACAGCATAGTGAGGGCTGACTCGGGACACTGGAGGGGCTAGGGCAGATCCGTTTCTCCCAGTCACTAAGCCTCACGGCCCTTGTAGACTGGTGCCTCTGTAGAAACTTGGAAGGTTGGAAAGAGATGCTGCCTGACCTTCACCCTTTTCCAGGAGCTCGAAACAGCTGGCTAATGGGCACTCGTCCCCACTGTTGCTAAGCTGCTGATTCCTCCAAGCAGGGGCAGAGTCTCTCTTGCCTGGAAATATCACACAAGCTCCAATCGCCCCACTGGAATGTGTTACACACGGCAGGGTGAACTGCTTCTGTGGTTCCCTCTTCAGTAGAGGGAGTCCGCTCCTGGACATGGGCTTATGAACATTCAGTACCCTCACTGTTGCCCAAGGCCTGGTGCATGCTGTATTCTTAGCAAATGAGTAAGTGGTGGAGGAGCTGAGTCAAGGGGGATAATAAGCTCAATCTTTCTTCCTCACTGCAAAGAGAATGTGTAGCCCTCCCTCTGGGGGATCTTAAAGGATACCGGTCTTCCCTCTGCTTGGATATTTTAGGAGTGGACACTGGGAAGGATGGCCCTTAGGCCAACCTCTAGCGCTGACCTTTACCCTTGTGTGTTAAACTTGCTGCTTTTCCTTCATTTGATGGCCACCCACTGTGTCCCCACTGTAACAGCTACAGCTTTTGACACCAAGAAATCTGATGACTGCAAA
The DNA here is from genome assembly GCA_004027915.1 of Capromys pilorides. Classification (NCBI taxonomy): domain Eukaryota; kingdom Metazoa; phylum Chordata; class Mammalia; order Rodentia; family Capromyidae; genus Capromys; species Capromys pilorides. Next base: position 2,452 of record PVKN010023321.1, on the reverse strand, counting down.
CAAACTTGCCAGGCCCACAGTGAGGAGGAATGACATGAAATCTGGACCTGGAGCTCTGGGACTTGGGGTTTAGCCTCCTAACTGTGCAGAGCTTGGGGAAGTGGTTGGATTTTGGGGGCTGGCCAACCAGAAAGTACAAAGGGAGCTCTGTTGTGCTGTGAACTCAGTGTCCCTAGCTGGTGCCCAGAGAGAGGGGATACTATTTAGGCAGGGAAGTGAACAAGTTTTGTAGTAACTTGGATGGACATTTATCTTTGACTAAGACTCAAACTCCACAGAGTGAGCAATTTTATTGAGGAATTGGACAGGGCAGGACAGTCAGACTTGCAGCTGATGTTAGTGGGAAAGGGGTGGGTGACCTATAGGTTCCCTGGAAATCTGGACCAAGAGAATGGAAGCGTGAACCCACAAGGCATGGCGTAACAGGAATAGATGTTAAATTCTTTCAGAAGTCTACTGGATGGGGAGGCATGGCTTCACTGCTGCTGTGTGGAGAGTCTCATGCTTCTTGGAGATTCAAGTCAGACACAGGATAAGAGAGTCATAAAAATAACATTTGAAAGAGAGCTCAGAGTGAAGATCTGAGCTCTGGTCTGTGCTGGGCAACCACTCACAGAAAGTTCTGTTCTGAGCAACATTTCTGGGAGCTGTCTAATAGCAGCTCATGTGAGCCCCTCACCCCCGCTCCTTCTCCCGTTGTAGCCCTTCCCATTTTGCTGCCTTCTCCCAGAACCAGAACTATCTTTTACCTGACACAATGTACTGAAATAAACACCAAGGGGAGTGAGCAGGACAGGAGGGGACTCAGTGCCAGCTCACTTGAGAAGTTGCTGAAGGCGCCTGGCTTGTTATCCTAGAGAAAATGAGGCTGGAGTGATTCTCCTTGGTTAAGACGACTGGCGAGCAGACAGTGTGTCTGGAGGGGTCAGTTCCCTGGGGATCTGCAAGCCCAAGTCACGGGTTAAGTTTGAAGCCTCTGTGTTTCCTTCTGGGCCTCGGAGACTAGGAGCAAGTGTGTCTCCACCCCCTCTGCACCCTGGGGCTGCCTTGGGGTCACTAAGGCACAAATTCAAGCAGCTGAAAGGGTCAGTGGCCTCACAGTCCCGCTTCTTCTACTGGTCCATAGCTCTGTGCCCAAGCTCTTTGCTGAGCACAGGCCTGCTAATTGCGCTGAATTCCTCTGGGTCTCTGGGTAAGGACAAGGGCCAGCGGCGAGCTCGTGTGCTTGCTGCTCCTGGGGTAGGGGGTAAGTTAGCCATATGGTTTCTGTTGCTTCCTTCTTGCCCCCTCCTAATAAGGCATCAGCTTCAAATTCTAGCTGTGAGATCTTGGGCGGGTCGCAGCCTCAGCATGGATGCTTGCCGGATGTTCAGAGGTGTCCTTTGCGTGGACCGTCTGGAGTGCTGCTCTCCTCTCCTCTCATCCTGTGATACGGAGTTCCTGCTACCACAGGAGCTGGGTCACCTGCTGGCTGAAGTTAAGGTGATCATCTTCTCTCTTTCCTAGGCATGGAGGAGATTCCTAGAATGCTGAAATCTGCCAAGATCTAAGCTAACTAGGACAAGTTGATCACTCTTTCTGGTGTCCCCATCCATGTCTTTCTTTCCCTGCCACCTGGCCTAACTTGTGGTCAGCCCTAGATGAAAGTTCACCATAGGACATATTGGGACTGAGGACACGTGCCCTACCCCTGGCCTCAGCAAGCACTATCTGCTGTCCCACCCCTCCCAGTGATCAGCATTTGAAGTGTTTTTCATCTGACTTGGGGTGGGCTTACTCTTTCCTTTCTCATTTGATGACTCTTCATTTCTCCCGGGATGTCTAATGAATCTTGAAATTAATCTGGTATTTCTCTTCTGTTCACTGCACATTGCGAGCTAGGGCCCTGGGCTGTCCATTGTTGGACAGAGGGGAGCCACATGCTCAGGCAGAGTCTGCAGGGAGACGCAAGCTTTTGCCTCCAGCAGCTGTGTAAGCACGGGCTTTTGTGTGGTCTCCAGGCGCCTGGGTCTTTTTCTGGCAAACACCCTGTTCTTCCAGGATGGACAAAGTTGACACTGGTCTCAGCACATTCCCATCCTCAAAGTCAAGTGACATTCCTTGGGGCAAGAAAAATCATTGTGGTTACTGGTTCATCCCAGAAATTTTGACTCCCTTTCAAGTTGCCCGAAGGCCTCATAGGCACTAGAAGCCAGCTTTCCAGGGACCACAGATGTGATCCCATAGCATGGTGGCCACTTTTAGTCCATTTAAAGATGACTTTCTGTAGACTCCACCTTCCAACAGAGACAGCCAGTGCCCTTGGCCACACCCACCTTGTGGCTGGAGATTCTGGCCACACAGCCCTGCTTGGTTTGCACACTGCATGCCCTGAAACCCAAAGAAGGATTCTGCTGGCTGAAGAGCTAAAAACCCAGCCACCTCCAGATGAAATGCCCATCCCCATGACTTC
>PVKN010023320.1:0-14815 GCA_004027915.1 Capromys pilorides | reverse complement strand
GTGCGCTGGACACAATGATTTATTTCTAACCAACAACAGGAAGTGGAAGCAACTTCTGGAGACTAGTTCACACAAGCAGTCCCGTGTTTTGGTCTTGCTCTTTCTCCTTGGCTGGCCCATGCTGTGAGCTGGGGTAAGAAGTGGTCCTTGTGGACTGCAGGAAGCTGCTGGCAGAAATGCCACAAGGAAATAAAGCTGCCAACAATCACAGAAGTCCAGCCCTGTCAAGCCCTGACTTGACTAAACTGTGAGTGACAATGATTGTGACTCCTTTGTGAGGCCTTGGCCACAGCCATGCAGCTGAATGACTCTCACACTCCCATCCCAGTGAAACCATGAGGTAATAGAAATCTGTAGTCTAGAGCTCTAGGTCTCTAGGGTAACCTGCTTTGTAGTAAAAGATAACTAAGACAGAGAATATGTTAATGAGAAAGTAAATCACCCACCAGAAGTACTGTGTGTACACATCTTCCTAAAACATAAATGTCAACAATGGTGTCTCAGTGCACTGGCTTTTAACTTTCTATTTTGTTTAATTTCCATTATTCAACAAAGAAATGTCTCAATCCTTTTTCAGGATTGTTTTTATCTTCCTCTTTAGCTGGGGACCTTTCTACTAGGAAGATTTACCCACAGCTCTTTCTTCTTAGTGGCTGAAAGACCAGGAGTGAGCAACGGCCTGACAAGGGCAAAGCACAGATGGGACTCGAACCCATGGAGGTGACACAGTACTCCTGGGCCTGTGAGAGCCTTCATCTTTGGATTTTCTCTCCAGCTCCTTAAAACTACCTCTACTCTGCCACATTAAAAAGCCTTCAATACAGTGAATGTAACTAAACTTTTAAAACATGCCTGTGTCAGGGGTCTGCCTGCCAGCACCCAAACATTCCTCTTACTATGGAGGAAGCCAAACATGTCCTCTTCTCTGACCCCTGGCAATTTGAGCACAGGCAGCCCCTGGGATTTGTAATCTTAAACAAATGAGATAAAAGATATGGGTTGGTTAGAAAGGTTTGTTTTGGTTTGGTTTTTTGAGACAAGTTTTAATATGTAGTTCAGACTGGCCTTGGACTCTCTATGTGGTCCTAGCTGGCTTTGAACTAATGGTGATCCTCCTGCCTCAGCCTCCCAAGTGCTGAGATGCACAACCTGCTGCTAGGAAGTATTTAAAAGCATCAGTCCAGAGGACGGCCTCCAGTGCCACACTAAGCAATGGCTCCCAGGTCACCTCCAGGTAAGACCCCCCCCACAAAGCGTCCTGAGCCATCCAACACACTCAAAACACATTCTCTCTCAGCTTCAGTTAACTGTATCAAGAATCAAAACTTTATCCTAACATAGGTTTAATTTTATCACTTGAAATTGATGCAAGAAAAATACCTGTGAGATGGATACTTCTCCTTTATGGAAGAGATGAGCATTTTTTCAACTTTCTGGTCAGTAGCAGTTACCAAATCAGCTGGAGAACTTTTAATCATTACATTCATTTCTTTTTTTAGAGCTTCATGAATCATCTAAGAAGATTTTTAGTAAGCAAACAGAATAAGTATAAGGTATTTTACAGCAAACAAAAAGATAAATTATACAAATGCTTTAAAACATTCCATCTGTCTTAAATGTTATTCATATAAATGTCTTATGTCTTATAAAATAAGCCTTAATGGTTATGTCCTCCTCTTAAACACAAAATCACATTAATACTATATTCTATTTTTGGATGCACAACTGTCACCATAAAATCTCTAATAATATAAAACTGAAATAGTCACTCTAGCTAAAACTTCTACTGAAATGAAAACAAAGGTAGATTAAGCAAATGTACACTTAATGGCCCAGTCTGTACCCGGCGCATCCTGGCTGAGAACACCCCAGTTCTTACCTCTCCGGCTTGTCTTGCTAGCGTTACTGCATAATCCATGCACTCCTGCCAAGGGTCAGCCATCTTCTGAGTATAATGAACACATACCAGCAAAAGTAGTTAGCAACACTCAAAATCTTAATTACTTCTCAATTAGCAAACTATTATTTTAATGTTTGACCTTCTTTCCTATGAATTATTTATAGATGAAGCTAAAAAATTTAACCTAGTACGTCACTTATATCACAGAAACAACTTCATAATGAAAGTATTCTGTAGAATTGTCTCCCAAAGAATCCATCCTACATAACAAAGAAACAAAACGTTGGTTTAGGGAAGAAGGAAGAAAGGATACGAAGTAGTTGAAAGGTAGTTTATGTGGCTGGGTGGAAATTCAAGTGAACTAAGAGAAAAGACACTGGGAATACCCATGAGGAGCTACGAAGGGAAGGAGCAAGCCCAGGCACTCACCGAGTGCCAGGCAGCTACGTGTGCTGCATGTGATTTTTTTAAGGTGCTTTTAAAATTGAAGGTTCAAAGGGAAAACAATTAAGGTTCAAAGGTGAAAAACAATGTACCCAATGTGACATAGAGAACAGATTTCTGAGCTCTATCCTGAGTTTAAGGTCCATTGCTCTTTCTACTACAACGTTCTGAGGACTTCCTTTCATTTCAGAAAGGGGAAAAAACCAGGCTAGTTGTGTATACAGACCTGTCCAGCTTTCCACTCACTCCTAATGACTCACGACTGGTCGGACCACACTTTAAAGTCTGCGCCTGGCAAGGAGAAGCATTTCGACTGTTGCATCCACAAACGTGGCACTCTTCATAAAGCCACCCTCCTGCTGTCTCCTTTTCAATAACTGGTGGTATCTGAAGTCTGTTCAGAAATCTCTACAGAGCCATTCACAGCATAGGAAAGGGGGACAGAGGGGCAGGGCAAGGCAAAAGGCAGTAAGTTTCTGCTGGTTGCCTTCTCTTCCTGACGCAAGCCATGTAGGTGATTCTTAAAAGGAGACCACTCTGAGTTAGGAACACAGCAACTTTCACTGCCTCAAGAATGGCTTTCCAGCCTTTCTCCATGACACTTCCATGTCTCTCCGCCCCCACTATCAGAGCCTGAGGTTCCCGGGCTATGTGTGCTTCCTCCTCAGACACTGTGCTCAAGTCACTCACACTCCGTCTGCTCACAGTCCTGAATCATTCCCACCAATTCTTCAAGGCCTATTTCAAATGTCTCTGTTTTGGGATTCTCCAGCCAGAAATTGCTTAATTACTCAATAGAGAGTGACTGAATACTTTTTATGCGCTGTACACAGCACCATGGTGGGGAAAACCAGTTTCCATTCACATTTAATTTCTGGTGAGGAGTCAGATGTTAAGAGCAGGGGAAAAAAATCAAATACTACTCTAAAAGCCAAAAATGTTACATAGGACGATGGAATGAGAAAGACACGGCAGGTGAGCTTTGACTGGACTCAGGCATTGGGTACAGTTTCCTTGAGAATGTGACCGAATTGATAGGTGAAGGAAAAGCAAATATTCAACGGTAGGGTTCGTGACACTTGAAAGACCCAAGCATGATGGCTCAGTGGAACAAACAGGGCAGTGAAGAATCACTTTTCAAGGCCGTAGACTGAACAGAATGACTGGAAGGTGGAGGGAAGGGCAAAGAGTAGGAGCAGGCAGGCAGCCTAGCAAATTTAGATTCGGGATGCAATACTGCAGAGGAGACCTAGAAGTTGGCTTAGCCCTGGAAAGGGGGCTTTGTAGGCCTAAAGACTGTGAGAGGTGAAGTGCCTGCTCAGAGGATCAAACCAGCGCGACTTGGCACACAGGTACGAAGATGAGGACTCCAAAGATGACCAGATTTCTGCTTTGGCAACTGAATCAATGACATCCACTGCAAAAAGAAGCAACTAACCGAAGTCAAGCTTCAGATTCGGGCAGAAGATACAAAGATCAGCACTGTAACGCCTGGGATGGAGTGCTGTATAAAATCAAAAGGCAAGGCCAAGGAGGAAGCAGAGTGTACACATGGGTCTTGAGTTCAGAGAAGAGGTCAGGCCCCCAGACAGAACTACGGAAGCCCTCTGAATGGGCAGTAACAGAGGTTCTGAGCCGGAAGGACATTCCTGGAGTCCTGAGCCTCGGCCTGGAAAAACCCACAGCGCTCAGTACAACACCTTTAGAACCCTCAACGATTTCTTACATTTCAGCCATCTGTGGACACGCTGTCTGTTCTCAACCAGTTCTGAATGCCTCTCTCCCTCCCCCCCTCTCTCTCTGAAAGGGGGCTAATAAAAGAAATTACAGGAAGTCCTAAGAAGGGCCAGAGCAATGAGATCAAGGAAGTTCATTGGCGGCAATTTAGAAGTGGGGGTATGAAGCAACAAAGACTGTTGATGCCCAAACCGAAACATTCTTTCAGCTGCATGTCTCAGGTATGTTTCTCCAAACGTTACCCCGCCTTGCTCCTGCCAGTTTTGGAAAACTTGTCCCAGGTCCTGGATCTTTTTCTGCTTAGCATCTATAAATGACTTAGGAAGTTCTTTTATTTCAGAGATTTTTTTTTTTTTTTTTTTTTGCCTCAAGAACGCTGGCATACAAAGGTTCACATCTCATGATACTGCACTTTCCCAAAGCTATAAATCTCCAAACGTTTCCTCCCCCGGGGCCCGGTCTCGCGGAGGACACTGCAGCTTCAGGACCCCGGGCATCCAACCGGTCCCTCGGAGTTTCCACCGGGTTATTAAGATGCAAATGTAGCAATTACTAAGAAAGCTCCCTCGGGGGTTAAATAAAATCGTGTGGGTGAAACCGCAGCACCAAGGCCGAGGCAGCTTCCGCGGTCGGCCGGCGCTGCCCCGGGGGCCTAGCGGCACCGAGATCCCGGCCGCCCCCGCCCGGCACGGCCCCCCCCCCCCCCCCCCCCCCCCGCGGCTCCCGCGGCTCCCGTGCCCGCCGGCCCAGAAACGCCGCCCCTCACTCTGCACCCGCCGAACCCGCCAGAGAGCGATGAGGGATGGAAAGAATAAAGCCGGTCTCACCTCGGGTAGGTGGATGCCCCGTGAGCTCTGCAGCCGGTGATGCCCGTGTATCAATTCTTCCGGCACAGAGGGCCGCTGACAGGAAGTCCCGCCCACACAGGGCCCTCTGGGGGCGTGGTTATTTAGGCCCCGCCCACGCAGAAGCAAGTCCAGGGCTCGGTGCAGACTGCACCGGGATGCTACCTCTAGGCCTGGCTCGCCAGACCCGGAAATCCCTTCTCTTAATCTCTGCTTCCTCTAAGTTCTTTTCTCCTGCTTGTCCTTTCTTCTCCAAGGATGCCTTTGCTTTTTATTTTGCACACACCTTCCAGTTTTGCACTTCTTCCATTTGTCTTTAATTCATTGCGTACTACTTGATAAAACATAAATTGGATTTATGACTTCGGCTATGCAGCGCTACTTTGCTGAACCGGTACCAGTAAATAAACAAAAGAAAAGAAAAACAATAAAGAACCAGCCTCAACTGCTCCTGTTCTTTACAATTCATTCAGTTCTCCCGTATCAACTTAAGTGCTTCAGGCAATTGTGTTTTCATGTGCATTGTTTAATTTAAACGTTGCAAATGTTCCTTGAAGAAGACATGATTCCCTTCATCACAAATGTGAGCCTGAGGGCTCCGTGAAGTCAAATGATTTGTCCTCTGTGAGAGCCCAGAATGGAAGAACATGCTGGCTCCAAAGTCTGCATGGCAGGAATAAACGTGGTGCAAAAGGTTGCACTGCGTAAGATCCAGGACTGCACCACAGTCCTTAAATTGGTTCCCCTTCCTGAAATAACAGATTTGGTACCATAGAATGTATAGTACCGTCATGTCCAAAGCGCTGCCCAGATACAAGATGTCCTATCCCCAACAGGACCAGAAAAGTGGGTTATGTGGTGCCTTACTTCTGAAGTGGTTGTTTCCGTTCATCATGACACGGTGCTGTCACCAGTGTAAAACACATGTCAGACACAAAAAGCTGTGAAAGGTGGACCCAAGGTGCAAACTTCAGAGAGCTGGAAAGGTGCCAGCATTTTTCTGAAAATGATGCCTGAAGAATCTGATTTGAGGGCCCGGCGAGATGGTTCAGTGGTCTAAAGTGCCTGCTTAGGAAAGCTCAGGCAACTGCAGGGACTGCGGTTCGATTCCTGGCACCACATTCTGCACCAGCCCCCCCCCCCCACCAGGGCAGGCTGAGCCAGTCACAAAATAAATAAATAAACAAACAAATACAACAAGCAAATAAGTAAATAAATTTTTTTTAAAAAAAGAATCTGATTTGACGGGGTATCTCAGTGGTCTAAAGTGCCTGGTGAGGCAACCTTAGGCAGGTGCAGGGAACCGAGGTCTGATCCCCAGCACTACATGCCATACCAGCCGTGCCCTCAGGGTGGGCTGAACCAGCAAAATAAAATAGAATCTGATTTATATTGGGTATAGTGGCCCACACTTGTAATTTCAGCTGCTCAGGAGGGTGCCGTAGGATTACACTTAGACACTCTCAAAATTAAATTAAAAATAAAAATAAAATTAAAAAAAAGATGGACACACAGCTCAGTCAGTGGTAGAGCACCCATATTCAATCTTTCAGGGGGTTAAAAAAAAAAGAAAAACAAAACATAGAGAAAAAATCTGATTTTGATATTTCCATTTGAAACATTTGGTTTCTTGATTTTAAAGAAAGGCTTTAGAAACTCCTTTTGGTTTCTCATCATGAATCATGTGAAAATAAAAAAATCTTGCCAAACGCATCTTCAAAAGTACTCATATATAGTCAGATGAAAATTTCCAGCCATTTACAGAAATCTCAGAGTCCTCTTCAAATCTTTAAGGAAAAATGATCACTGATTTGGCAAAACTGCTAAAAGCACTGTAAGCAACTGTAGGTAGATAAAGGATCAACTCTCTTGTCCCTTCAAATGAAAAACATATCAACCTTCCTACACAGGATGAACAGAAAGTCAGTATTTCTTTTTTTTTAGACATCTCAGCCACTACTGCACAATTGTTTTCAAAGTAACTCAGTTGCTTTGGTTTGATGTGACTTGGTTTGTTTCCTGGCCCATGTACAAGGGACTCTGGTGTTCAGACTGCCTTGTGTAAGTGTTGCAAAAAGCCTCTACACAGTCCAAAAGATCTGGTTGGGTGCTGGGAAAGGAGTTCATGTGACTGGCAGAGACCTCAGCATATGGTACGAGAAAAAAGCTGAGATGGAAAGAAAACAAACACAAACAAAACCCTAAAACAATTACACACTCCTAAACAAATGCTAAAACCCTGGGGGTCTGCAGTTAAGGTACTGTTGCATTCTGTGTACAACCTGAACTATTCCAGGAGCAATGAGTACGTCTTCACACTATCTTCCTCCTTGCCCCTTTCTTTGCCTGCTTTGCACTATCTGTAGCCAATGCAGTTTCAGTGTGAGTTTTTACACTTTCTCTTCCACAAATTTTCATTATAAAATACTTTCACTTTTGAGTTTGGTGGACATTCTTCCAATTGCCTTTTAACCTTGCTGCTAGTAGTAGCTGAGGGAAAATGTCTCAGAACCACTGTTTTCTTTTTGTCTAATAGCTATAATGAATGGTTCAGCAAGTCATTTTCTTTTGAGCTCTTTTGGTCTCAAAAATTTTGATTTAATTATTAATATTGAATATCTCTTGAGTTCCCAACAAGATCTTTTTCAAGTTACAATTACCTGTGTAGCCAGCTGTTCCAGTCCTAAGGAATGAGTGCTTTAGCAAGGTGGTTGGAAGAGAGAAAGCGGGGGAGATTACAGCCTCTGCTACACACTGCACCAGAACAAAAACTAACAGCTGAGATGGCATCCAGGACATCATGGTTCCTTTCTTCCCTAATGTAGTTCTTTCTTGTAGGCCTTCAGTATCCTTCCCTATCACCTAAATTCCATCTATGAGAGGTTCTAATTATGCAAAACCTCCAAATGGAATGGAGTTGAAATTCAATGCCTGATATTTGTCCTGACACCTCACCATACACAAGGGACTTCTGGGGAAGGAAAGCCACTGGTAATCCAGGGGTTGATTTGCTCAGTCATCTTTCACCATGAACAGCAGGTACCAAATGCATTGTGTTTGCATAATAAAGAGGACATCCACTGAGATTTTTTCCCCAGAAATTGTGGGCATCTTCTCAACTCTACCGAAGTTTCTGGGGTTGAATTCTGAATTTGCCATTTAGGCAATTCCTTTCATTAAAAACAATTTATGTCTTAGTTAATAGTTAATTCTTCAGAGGACTTTGATTTCAAGTGATCAAAATGTACACAATGTGCAACTGCTCCGGGTGGAGTCTCTGTATTGTCTAAGGAGATCTTGTGTCTTCATACAACATAAATTAGAGTTACAAACGTTCTGTCAGACTTTCTAAAATGCACCCTAACCACTTTTCCAATTATAAGAACACCTCTCATAGAACTGTCATGCTTGGAAGAGTGTATTATAAAATCCCCCGCTAAAGGGCTAAGAAGAAAGTGAAACAATTTTGCTTTATTCCTTTCATCCTTGAAAACAACAAAAACCTGAGGAACTGTTCAAAATTTCAGGTAAGATTTTATGTAAACATCTATCTTACATGAAATATATATAACAGAAAAATAACACATAAAATTTTATTCATCCTTTCAACTGACTTATAAAGTATTTTTATTCAAATAATCAGAGTAACTGTAATTATAGTTTGCCATATATTAGGGATTGTTCCAAGAATCTTGCTCATGTTCACTTATTTAATCATCCCAATACCACAAGGTAGGTACTGTTATTACCCCTGTTCCTACAGGAATTTAGGCATGTAAGGTTTAAGAAACAACAAATGGAAGCTGGTAAATGGACAGAGCTCAAAGTGAAGACCAGGGCATAGTCTGGCTCTACAACAGACAATACTGGTAATTAAATTCATAGTTCTATTGTCAACTCTATTTTCTGATTTTTTTTTCTTTTTTCTTTTTTTGTGATCTTCCTGTTTTCAGCCTTCCCAGCACTGGGATTACAGGCGTGCACCCCGTCTTGGAGGCCAGCTCAGCGTGCCTGGAGGTAGGGCCAACATGGCAGGTGGTGTCAAGAACTGAACCACGGTCCCTAAGCTTGCCTATACAGGTGCTTAATCCACTGAACTATCTCACGGGCCCTTTTATGTTGTTTAATGTTTGCACTGTGCAAACATTGCCAGAAATTAAAAGAATAATACAGTGGTACTTGGTTCATGAATGTGATTCTCTCCAGGATGCTAGTCACAAACAAAACTTGATGAGAGCCAAAAGAAACTTCCCCATCAGGCCAACACTGAGCCTAACCACTGGGTTTGGTTCAGTTCTCATTGTACTCACATTCTGGTTCCTACCCACAGGCTCAGATTTGGGTTGCTGTCGTAATTAGAAGGGGACAGCAACATGTGTTCTTGTGGCCCTAGATTGCCTTCACTTTAACCCACTGTCCTGCCCATTGAGCTTTGCCCTGTATCATAAAGTTATGTATTGGTTATAATTATGCTAGAATCACATTAGAGTTGACCAAGCTCATAAATCCCAGTTGAATTTCTATATTTTATAGTTCTGTATACTGACCTGTAATGTGTACATAAGTATCACGAGGTTCATGATAATAGGAAACCAGGGCGTCTGTTTCTAAGATGTGTTCATTAAAATGAGTTAAATTTGTATAAATTTACTTATGTTATTACATTTCTACATGGAGATTCTGTTTCTAGGAGTAAAACACTTCATGAATGTAATGATTATTTTCTAAATTGGGATGATTGTTCTCCATCCTGTCACCAGGTCCATTTACAAATCTTAGTACTTTGGTGACATAAGAAAAAAGCTGGCAAAATGAGCAAAAATCCTCTAATTAATTCTATGGATAAGATAGTGAATGACAATGACTTTTTAAAAAGTTACAAGCTTGTGTATGTAGTTAATAGGTTAATATTTACAACTAGCAGGAGACATATCCAGAGTTAAAGTTTAAACTGATAAAAACAAAAATAGCTAACACTGTGTACTCATGGCACCAAACTTTCTTCTAGCAGGTTACATGTGTGGTGATGGAGATGACACATTATCTCCCCCTTTTGGGGTATAAGTAGCCATCAGGATAGGAAATAGAGAAAGTAGGACTTTTAAGAATGATATTTCCTATTCCTTTTTCTAACTTCTTTTTTTTTTTTTTTGTATTTTAAGGAAGTGTCTACAGGGTGTTCAGGGTCTCACTACTAGATTGGACTCACAGTGATCTGCCTGTTTACAGCCTCCAAAGAACCGGGATCACAGGTGCACACCACCACACCCAGTCTCAATTGCCTTCTCAGTGTGCCCTGGGGGGTGGGGCCAGCACCAGAGGCTGGAGGATAGAACCTCTGGCCTATGCCTGCTTGCAGGTATTTTAATCTGCGGAGCTGTTTGACTCGCCTTTGATATTTCCTATTCTTGATGTCTTATTCTTGATAGTTTGGAGAAAATGATAGGCTTTTGATTCTAAAAATTTTCTTTGAAAATTTGAGTGATTTTTTTTTTATGAAGTTAAAGATTGAACCCAGGGTCTCAAAGCATTTTAAGAAAGTGCTATACCACTGTTACATACCCCAGAATGACTTTTTTAAAAATACCATCTTCATTTTGGTCTTACTCTGTGCTTTAACATTTAGTTTGAACAAGCACATAGAAAATGTTGTGATTGGGGCCGGTGAGATAGCTCAGCAGACTAGTGCCTGCTTAGGCAAGTGCAGGGATGGGGGTTCAATCCCCAGCACTAAATGCCATACTGGTCATGCCCCCAGGTGCACTGAGCCTGCCACTCAGACTGGGCGTGGTGGCCCACACCTGTAATCCCAGAGCTGGGAAGGCTGAAAACAGGAGGACCCCTACTAGTCCAAGCTGCATAGTGAGATCCTGTACCAAATACATGAAAGAAAGAAAGAAAGAAAGAAAGAAAGAAAGAAAGAAAGAAAGAAAGATTGTGCTAGATATTTCAAGGAGTATCTAAATGAATAAACAGAATTCTCATTCCAAATGATTTACACCAAAAAGAAAAACAGAAGATAAATAACTGTAAAACAAGCCACGTTGGTTTGCACAAACAAAGGCATTTTCATAAGCTAGTAATTATTTCTAATTGAGTCTACCAAGGGCTTGTGTGAAGAGAAGTGGAACAGGAGAATAAACTGGAACGCTAGAATGAGTCAGAGAGGAGAGTGTGGTCGGTGCTTCCCTAAGGAACGCAGACTATTTACAGGCCAAACAGGTGTCCTTGCAGGAAAACCACATGACCAAAGCTAGAATTTTAGAAGATTCACCTGACAGTTATTGGCAGGGAGACAAGCAGATCAGAAGCCAGTTTGGAGTAGGTATAGGGAAGAAGCAATATTGTGTGGGGGAGAAGTACCATTTGGGAATAGAGAGGAATTTGATGGAAAAAAAAAAAGATAGGAGACTTACCAACTCTGTTTCTTGGGGTGAACAGTAATGGCTGTAGTGGGAGGTGGGGAAGACAGGAGTATATGCAGCCATGACAGCAGAGATGCGACTTGGGGTTTAAGACATGTGGATTCTGATAAGCCAATGACAAACCAAAGAGGAATGGGATTTTCATATGCACTTGCTGAGTGAGCTTTGGTTGAATGTCTACTACATGGACACCCATTTCCTGAAATATTTAGGATATGTCAATTTCACCACAAGAAGAGCTTTCTATGGCTTTTTCTCATTTAAGAGAACATGATAAAATATCTTAGTCTATGAAGCATTCATAGAATACACAGTGGAAAGTTGTCACCATCTTCTAAACTGTGCATTTTACTGTCTGTAACGTGCGTACGTGTTTGGCATATGCATGATAGAGCCACTTTCCACAGTGCCCCTCCCATGTTAAATTTTTACCAGACTGTTAGTGCCTTGAGAGCAGGCATTATTTTACATAGTTTTTAAACTTCTCACAGTCCCTCACTCAATAGGAAATGAGTCATGCTTTAACTTTTGATGAAGGAAAAATGTTTACAGATAATTTTTAGCCTTGTGGACGAGAAGAATTAGTAGCATTTCACACGTGGAACAGATGGCTACAGTAAAAGGAGCCACAGAAGCTAGGTCTGCAATGGACTGTGAAAAAGAGAGCTGAATAATGGCCAGGGCTAAGAAACTATTTAATATCCCACTTTCAATGGCAACTGTTTTACAAACAGGAGGAGGCAGCACACAGACTTTAGCAAAAGAATATCCAAACAACAAACCCAAGGCAGGAACTGAGAGACTCAAAAAAAGCGCCTCCGGGCTAGCTAACTTTAGAAATGTTGATCCCATTCTGAAAGTCAAATAAAAGCCAGTAAGCATTAAAACAAAACTAAGAGGTCTAATTATTCTCTCTAACAAGTTTGCTTTTTCAGGTATTCTATGTTTGATGATTATTCCAATTGATACTGGTATAAGTATGAAAAGGAGAGTTGACACAATTCTACTAACAGGAATATGAAATATAGCTGATAATCCTAATATCCTACTATATATATATAAATTGACAGGCATCATTATCAGGGCCAGCAATGTTGATGTGCAAGTCATCAAAATGCATAAAGTGACATCTCCTTCTAGAAGCAGAGCAAAGAGATAACCCCCACCCCCTCCTGGGCATGTGCAAGTCATGACAAATCCAAAAGCTTGTGCTTTGGGCAATGCCAAAATCTGAGACAAAAAGAAACCACAAAACGGCATCAGAAAAAACTGTGTAAGTGCCGCAAGAAGTATTGGCAAAGGTCTCTTCCACACCATCGGAAGAACCTGCAATTCAATCTTGCAACCAAAGGCACATTTATTTAACAGTACCATTGACAAAATAAACATTAAGATTCTCCCATCAACATTCATAGATGCCGGGAAAAGACTGTCCCTTGTTTGTTTGCTTACTTTGACCTTAACATTCCTTATTTCTTCAATGAGTCTTCTTTGCCTACCTTCAGGGTCCCAGAGCTGAATGGTCAAGTTGGTCTCTCCTTCTTGATCTGTCATTAGGTTGATAGCAAACTTGGTAAGGCCTGATGAGGTCTTGGTCACATTCAGCACCTGCAGAATCTTAGGATCTTCTGCTTGCACAAAGAGGTAGCCTGAGTTGGCCCGCTTACCTATGTAACTCGATTCAACAATGATGGTTTCTTCAGTCTTTGTGAAAAACAGCATTTCAGCCTTGTTCATATTCAGAAAACTAAGGAATGATTTCCTTGCTTCTCCCAGAGTCAGAAACAACAGAATCAGGATCATGAAAAGTTTTCTAATCATTTTGAGAGCTTAAATCATACAAGCCAAACCATTCTTTAAAGACGAGAACGTTCTTCCCACAGGCATTCAGTGCCGATGTGAGGTTAACAGTTGCTCTTGCTGGATCAGAGTCCAGTAGGAGGGACCGCTGTACTTTCAGGAACTAATACACAGCCTCCTAATGAGTGGCACAACCTGTTTAACTCGTAGCAAGAAAACTGAAAACCCAAGGCATTCAATAGGTTCAATTGATCATACACAGAAACGTAACTTATTTCTTCCTTACTTCCTTATTTTTACTAATGGAAAAACAGCATTAAGAAAACTGTAGAGACTGTTTGTTTAGGCTTCTGATAGTTCTACAACTTCAGAGTGATTGGCAGGCAAACACAAAGCTGTTTTTGGTGACCTTCAGTAGGAAAATAATTTTCTAGATGGTTATCAGATTACTTAGGAACAGAGAGAGAGCAGGCGGCTTTGTGCTATGGTGAAAGGCACAGCCTGGCTCAGAGGTTGTTCCTGAACATTTAGGACCTGACAGTAGGGGGATGGAAAGGCACTGACGTTAATCTTGAGCTCTCAGTTCTTCTTTGTAATACTACTTCCTGTTCACAGGGGCATGGACATTCAACTGACCAACTCAGGCCACATATTGTAACTGTTAACCTCAGATGCCGGGGATAAAGAACATCAGGAGTTTTAGACTTCTATTCACACTCAAAATTGTGTACTTCCCACAGAGGGGAGGCAGTTCTGACACTACGCTGCAAGACGCTAAAAAACTTTTAACATCACAGCTATTTATATCTGAGCCTGCAGCCCTACTAGTCTCTTAACACATGACTGTTTCAGGTGATCCTTTATGTAATCATGATACAACCTGCTCAGTGTAATGAGGGTGGTTTTTGCCAACAAAATTTTATTTTTGCCAATAAAAATTGCCAAAGTAATTTTCATCAGAAATTTTGGCAAGTACTAAAAATTCTATTATTTCTGTAGCTTCATCTTTAATTTTGTTGTTGTTGTTGTATTTTTTAGGGCAGGGTCTACAGGGTGTTTGGGCTCTCACTACTAGATCAGACTCCTAGTGATCCACCTGCTTAGAGCCTCCCAAGAGCTAGGATTACAGGCGCGCACCACTGCCCTCAGTCTCAATTGCCACCTCAGCGCACCCTGGGCTTGGGGACCGGCCTCTGCGCCTGCTTGCAGGTGCTTTAATCTGCTGAGCTACTTGGCTGGGCCTTATAGCTTCATCTTTCAAACACAACACTTGGGACATGATTATTTGATGTGTGATACTAAGAAATCAGACACATTTGTATCAATGGTAAGACTAAGGAATGTACCAAATCTGTCTCAGTGATATTTCAGTTAGGTTTCCTCTAAACTCCTTTAGTATTACATGACAAATTTAAAACAAACATAAAAAAAGCTATTGTTACAATTATGTGACCAAATATTTTTTTTTTATATTTTGAGTCACATTCTTTGAGTCCCAGGCTGATCTCAAATTGAACCTCTTCCTGCCTCAGCCTCCTGAGCACTGAGATTATATACCGCCTTTCCCAGTATGTGATCACGTGTCTTAATTCACAATTTTTATTGCCTGGACACAAGATATTAAGTGTATAGCCTCCTGCTCTTTGACTTCAGATGCCTAAATC
>PVKN010023319.1:0-14858 GCA_004027915.1 Capromys pilorides | reverse complement strand
CATTATACAAATTTACCTTCAATGCTAGAAATTCCTGGTAGGGAGATAGGTCTTAGTTGGGCAGTTTTCTCAATTTGGTCTCCAAAATATTGTGAAAGTTTTGGCAATGATGATGGCTTTGATGTGAAACTCTGAACTTGCTCTGTAACAAACACATACACGTTTAGTGCAATCAAATCTAACACCAAGTTAAGTTATTATTAAAGGTTACCTTCTAGGGTGATTGCATATGTACTTAATTTAAGAGAAATATCTGAGATTTAAGTAACATAATATACTATATAAAGTTAAAGGCTTGGACTAAGATACATATATACATATATATACATATACATATATATATTACATAAGGTTTGAAGATACAATCTTACAGTATGTTGTATAAAAATATGAAATATGAAATGCTCCAACTTTTTGAGTAGTAACATGACATAAATAGAAAATTTTGCACATAATGTCATGTGACGGTTTGTAGCCAAAATGATGGTATATTATACACTATATAAAACAATCATTAGTCTACATATATAAGGTATATACAAAACATCAATTTCATGTTTAGACTTGAGCACCATTCCTATGACATCTTAGTATATACACAGATACATTCCAAAATCAGAAAAAATCTGAAATCTGACATACTTTCTGTCCAAGATATTTTGGATTAGGGATATTAAAGCTACAGTACAAATTAGTATTGGACACATTTAGATGGTAGTAGTTTTAACTGCCAAGTAGCAACATAATTCTTGGATACTGAAGATCTTTTGTTGGATACTGAAGATCTTTTGACATTCTATGAGATATGCCACGTCTGGGATAATGTGCTAGTAGACAAGCTGCTGCTAAGAGTGCTGCTGTAAGATTATGTAGCACTATGTTTAAGCAAGGTTTCCCCCTCCAATTCTATTTCCTACACAAGAGAATACAAGGCAGCTGTGCTTTAAAGTAGTTTCCAAAACTGAAAAATACTTCTAGGAGGAAGGGGTCAAGGTCAGCGTACTCTAGTGCCTTCTGTATATCCTCACAGGGACTAAATCAGCCTCAGTTAATGCACTTGCTAATAGTGATTAGTTATATACCTTACCTGGAGCCAAGCACCTTTGAACCCAATAAGCCCATCATTATATGTTAACCATTTTCAGGAGGACTAATATTTATTTTTAAGTAAATTTTATGCACTTACAGAAATGAAAAGTATTCCATAAACAACATTTAGAACTAGTTTAATATACGCTACAACAGTAACGTTTTTGCTTATAATTGGATGCAGACAGCATGGAGAAGTCTATTTCGAGCTAAACATTACCCATTCTTCCCTTAATAGACTAGAGTACAAATCATGTACAAAATGGGCTTTTTCTAAATGAAAGCAAAGTGCATCAGCTTCATCTCAGTGCACTCAGGCATCATTCACTTGGTTCGATCAGTGCTGCTGGAAGACCTTCCCCGCTCCCTGTGTGGGAGGCAAGCTGCCCAAGCCTGCGTGAAATATTCAGAAGCCAGCCCAGTGCTCACCTTCATCTGCATTCTGGGGAGGCCTGTGGCTCTCAGGTTTGTTTGTGAGAGCACTGATCAACTGCAACTTCTCCCGTAGTTTGGATACCTGAGAATTTGAGCTATCTTCTTTCTGTCCAAACAAAGATAAAAGAAGGTTTAAGGTAAAATAAGAGCTCATCTCAATTTTCACTGTGTTTTGAGGACTCAATTTAGCATATAATGCTGGATTGTCAGGTTTTTTCCAAAGGCAATGAACGAATGAATCAGCAAATACTAGAGATACCTTTGGTGCTCAATGTTGTTAGTGCCTAGCTGGACCTTTGGGGAAACATTATACTCCAGATGATCGGAATTCACTGTGAGCATTTGGCTGATGGGGGGAGGCATGTGTGCGTCAGCAGTAAAGGAAATACAAACACCCTTGCTCTGGAGTCTGTGAGAGACCCATTTCCTAAATGAGGAAGACAGTGTTTGCTAGGAGCTATTTTGCACTAATGGAATAACTGTCCTGAATCTCTTATATCACCTTGTAACTGGGATCTCTAAAGCAGAGCTGTATGCTTTTATCACCTGAAAAAGAAAAAAGCAGCAGAACCCAAACAAACCACAACTATTCCTTGCAATCCTTTCTGTTCCCTATGGTGATGATTCGCTATTGTAGCAAGTTATCATTAACATGAACAAAGATATTTGTAATTTAAAGGCTTACTTCCTTGTATCTTTGAAAAACATTTCCCTCCTAGATCTGCCTTAGTCCCAGGATAATCCAGAGTGGCACACAAAAACATACTTAATTGTAAAAAAGGAGACAATTGGTTTTCCCGAGGCTAGTTTCTGTCTGCTCACACTACTGTGAAAAAGCCCAAGCCTATATTTATTAGAACAAGAGCTCAGTTCACATTTCATTTATTCAGTATTGTTATTTGCTTCTCTCCCATTTTTACTTCTATCCTAATAGTTTCTGCACAGTGATAGGTTCTGGCCCTAGTATGAATTGTTAAAATCATTATGGTGGTCATCTAATATGGCCAAAGTCCTTAAACAAAAGCCCATCTTCCTCAAGACTATCTCCCCCTTCTCCAACTTAGCCCAGGATACAATTTCCTTTCGCCCTTCCTGCAGCCTCAAGGAAGACCCCCAATCAGCTCCCTTAGGTATATCTAAACATCTTCTTCAAACACCACCCCTGGCAAAGGGCCATAAAAGCCTCAGCTTCCTTTAGTCTAGTGGAGAGAATGCCTCATCCTTCCCCACATTTTCTCCCTGTCCTCAAAGAAAATAAAGCTCCTTTCTTTATTTTTCTTCTGCCTGTTTCTCTGCTGTGCCAAGTACCTATCACATAGTAGGTCACTTGGTCTATTGAGGAAGCTCCAATATGGACATACGTAATGGAAACTATGTATTAAACCCTTCAGCAATTAATGATAAAGAGAAACTGCATCTAGTAGGACAAAGGGACTGATATATACGGATGGTAGCTATAAATGCAAGGTTTGAAAGTAAAGCCAAGAAATTTAGCCAACTGGAATTGTGTTCTGCATTTACTGCTAAAATGTGAACTACTGCTGAAATCACCTCTTTCTAATACTATACATCTGGTACTTTCTGTGCTCCACATTCATTCCTTCTCATTCTTTAAGTGACTTTTTTTTTTAATATAGCAATTATTTAATTAGGATCTTAGTAAGAAATTTAGAATACTAACTTATGAGGATAAATTCCATTTGTCAGAGCAAAAACGGATCAGAGGTAGCCCCGGAGCTGGGGAACAGCTTTGATTTTTGTTAAAATCTGTGAGTCCACTGCTTTCTGATTCACCTTGCACTGCTCTGAAATCTGGTGTCTCTCTTTCTTGGTGTCAAAGATCTCACACTTCTGGTGTCTTAGTTTCTGCAGCTTCTTCTTCTTGAAGTAAGCATCAGTGAGGTGTTTGGGGATTTTCACTTTGCTGATATCATTTTTTGTAGAGGTGGCAATGACATATTTCTGGTGTGTTCTTCATAGAGGAACAGGATTAAAACTAAGAGGCCCAGTTACAAGCAGCAAGCCACTGGCCAACTGCTTCAGGAAAACCACTCTCTTGCCTCTGTGATGCCTGATGAGGATTGTTATGGTTTAGGTCTAGTTGTCCCTCCAAAGCCTCATGCAATCATGGGGCAGGGACTTCTAGAATTTGAGACATGAGTCATGATCCACTAGGATTATGTGTTACAATTGGTTCCTCCCTGGAGCATGACCTGGGCCTGCCTAGGATATGACTGGCTCCTCCCTAGAGCGGGATCAGGGGCCCATCCTGGGGTATGATTGGTTTCACCCTAGGGCACAATGGGCCCACGTCAGAGTGACTGAGCACAAAGAGACTTTTTAAAGAGC
Organism: Capromys pilorides; assembly: GCA_004027915.1. Taxonomy (NCBI): domain Eukaryota; kingdom Metazoa; phylum Chordata; class Mammalia; order Rodentia; family Capromyidae; genus Capromys; species Capromys pilorides. The sequence goes on along the minus strand of PVKN010023319.1, from coordinate 10,985 downwards.
TGTTACTCTCTGCTCCTGTGGTTGTTCTGCTGCCATGAACTGGATGCCCTCTGCCCTGTTCCACTCAGCCTTGGGCCAGCCGAATATGGACTGAAACCTCCAGCAACTGTGAGCTAAATAAACCTTTCCTTCCTTCATTTTGAGTGTTGGGTATCTGTCCCAGCAACGAGTAAAAGTAACTAAGACAAGGATGATCAAGATGGTGCCGGGAGTGACACTAGCTTGAATTTTCTCACAAGCTGACTGAAGGGTTTCTTGCCATGGCTCAAAAGCTTTAGGGGCACATCTTCAGTAGGTTAGTATGAAAGCTTAACCACCCGGGGGTACTTCTATTTTTGTCTCCACCAACCACTTTGGTGATCATAGCAAGAACTTTCTTCTTCTTTTTCTTCTTAATCTTTGATTAAGCAGCTGTGTACTTTCTCTTGCACAAAGCCTTTCTGGAATACATAGCAGATTGGGAGTATCTACTAATTCCTCTAACCAGGACAGGATTTTGGCTGCAGTGGGGCTGCCTCTTCTTGGACTTTTTTGCCTTCCCCTTACCCTTTTTGCCAGTACCACTGGCAGCAGCCTTTTTGGCTTCAGCTTTCTTCTCTTTAGTGTCTGGCTTCTCAGTTTTTTCACCTGCCATCTTGCAAGATGGGAAAGAGTGGAGTGATTTTTAAAAATATTTTCAGAAGTAGTTAGAAAACTTAAAAGCCCATCTTATGATGCACTGAAACCTTAAATATATGCAACTTTATCAGGTCAATACAAAATTGCTAAGGATGAGAAAAATAAAGATAAAAGGCATTACACCAAAAGCTGCCTGGTCTATGCTTATATGCCAAGCTCATTTTCTCTGAACCTCCAGTCCTCTGAATCTCTCAAACAGAATGTGTATTATCAGATATCATTCTAGTCATTCAGTCATAACCTTCCTGGCTTCTGCTTTATGTTAGCCCAGGACTTACAATATTAAATGGTACTCCAATCAGAGAATGCTGCAGCGGATTAAAGCACCTACAAGCAGGTGCAGGGGCCAGAGGTTGATCCCCGGGCCTGCCATGCTGGCCCCACCCCCAGGGCGAGCTTAGATGGCAACTGAGATGGCATGGTGGTGCGCCCCTGTAATCCCAGCTCTTGGGAGGCTGTAAACAGGCAGATCACTACGAGATTTAGTAGTGGGACCCTGAACACCCTGTAGATCCTTTTTAAAAAATGCAGGAAAAAAAAAAAAAAGAGAATGCTGCAGTCAAACTTTCTTTCCTGATACAAGCAGAAACACTGAAATGATCCCCAGGATTTGGAAGCCAATTCATTTATGTCAACAGGCACTGATCGGAATCACTCCCAAAATATCAGGCCCTGATCTCTGTGGCCTAGGGCTCATATATGATGTCCAAATAGGAGGTACAAAGGTGAGACCAGGCAGCCTGGCAGGTCTGATTAGCCAGCAGGGTGAGATCATCAGTTACAAGGGCAGATTAATGATCATCAGTTTATGATGCTTGGTACAATGGCACTTTCAGACATCCTGCATGTTTGGTTATTTTCTTGTGGCTGCAAGGATCAAGAAAGTAATTACAAAGCCATGAAGCAGTTACAGAGCTAGGTAGTGGTCAAAGAACAAAGTTTAAAAAAAAAACCCAATTTTTCTTGTACAGTTTTTCCTTTCACTGGTATATCAAAGCGTATCACAGATTGTTTATTCTGTGTTGACAATATGTCTGGGTAGATACAAGGTAATAGGAACTTGTTGAAGTTTAAATGGACTCGAAAGGTATTGACGTTGCAGTATAAACACAGGAAATGATGTTGAGGTTGGGTACCATTTTTTGATTATCTATGCATCTGTCCTAACATTAGTACAGATAACTATCTGAGTTTAAAGGTCACTTTCTGAAAAAGCCTCCCTGGCTTCTGTTCACCCTTTTTGATTTCTGTTAATGCAGTATACCCTATGCATTTCCTTTCTAGCACTTCTCAGATGTAGGGCTAATAAAAATGATTTCACTTCTGGTTAAGCCATCTGGTATTTACCTTTATGATTTGGGGTTTTTTTTGATATCACTACTGCTGGTAACTTGATCCAAAGATTCTCATTTCAGAGTGGCAGCCTTATCACCCATCTTTTTTTTTTTTTTTTATAGTGGGGATTGAACTCAGGACCTTGTGCTTGTCAGACAGGCGCTTATGCCGCTGAGCCATCTCCCCAGCCTTCTATCACTCATCTTAAAGGGCAAAAACAACAATAGGAAAAGATTAAAGGCAATAATTAAAAGCTGACTGACATCTATTACATTAAAACAAACTACTCTAGGTTCTTTTTGAGACAGAGTCTCACTAGGTAGCCCATGCAGGCCCTGAACTTGCAGTGATCCTCTTGCCTCAGCTTTCTGAGTGCTCAGTGACAGGGGTGTACTACCACACTTGGCTGGCCAAGCTTACTCAGAGGGTCTTGACCATTTTCAACAGAAATGACAGAGGAGTAGGAGAATGGGAAAAAAAAAGAGGGAGGAAGGCCAAAGAGATAGAAAATGGAAACTGATGCCTCTAGTTGTTTCAGTTAAAAACTTTGAAATATAAAAGGTGATAAAACTTTATCCAGATTCACAGTGGGTATGATGATGCTGGAAATAACAATAAGACACATAGATATTATTTCCAGTTTTCTTCCTGGAGAAAAATAAAACAGGGAGGACAGGGACAGTAAGGGAAACTTGCCTCAAAAACTTTCAAGGCATAATATTTATCAAATCATTCAAGGTTCCTAGCCACTATTTAGCTTAGTTGAGTTCAAAAGGCCTTTATAAGTAGAGCTTTTTTAATGTTTCCAGCTTTGTAGTAAACTACACATCCCTGTAAAGCAGGAGGGGAGACAGGAGAGGAACAGGTCTTCCTGCTCCACCCTTCAAAGTCATGTCAACTTGCCAGGGTTTCTCCATAGCACAGCCAGTTCAAACATCCTTGCCATTTGCTAGAGTTTGACTCTCCTTCTGGGCTTGTTTCTAGTCTTGGTGGTTGCCTGAATTTAAGGCACAATTTCCTTTATTTGGTTTTTATCTTAATACATGCTTGTGTCTTTGTGCATGAAATCTTTAAGGTGAGGATTTGTAGCTGTTAAAGAATAATCTACAGGAAAAAAATAATCTACAGGGATCTCACTGTAATGTATATATGAAAGGCAGTTTAAAAACCGATTCTATCCATAAGAACATGAAAAACAGTAAACCATAGGATTGGCCACTTATTAAGCCTGTCAATCAAATGACAGGTTGGACTCAGTGACCTTGTAAGTTGATTTGGTCTGATTTAATGTGGTTTAAATGTTTTCTTGACATTATGTTCAAAGAGCTCCCCCTAACTTGCAGATACAAGTAGGCTAAATCTGAGAGCCAAGTTCAGGCCTAAAGAAATGGCAAAAGAAGATTTTTTTGGTAACAGTCAGTGTCATTGTTCCCATTTTTAACACTCTGAAAAGGAAAGTATCGAGAAGATGCACCTTTGGCATTATTGCCAGAGCCTCCGCACCAGATGGACTACTGTAGCATAACAGACCTGTCATCTCTGCCAACCACTTGAGGTGAGGCCCTAGCAAGTATCCTGGTCCCTAACTATCTCCCTTACCAAACTGGACTGGCACTGCCTAAGCAAACACTGAGGGAGACATGGACTAAGCATAATACAAGTGTGTATCTTCTCAAATACGCCAGAAGAATATTCTCGCAAGGTGGTGGAATGTCACATAGGTACAGACAAAACACAATTCAACACAGATCATGTCACAAAAATCTGGAAAGCTTACCATGCTGGAGGTCAGGTTTGCTCTCTTTTCTATCTTGGTCAGGACAACTATATCACTTTCTATCAGGTTGACTCTTTGGGTAACATTACTGAGCACTTCATTCATTCCCTTGAGTTTAAGATCATTCTGTCTCTGGTATACCATCAGGGCACTATTTACTTCTTCTAAAGAGTTATGAAGGTACAGGATATCCTAGAGTGGAAATAAAGCAAGTTTCAGAATCCAGCTAGAGATGCATATTAGGCAAGCAGGCTAATGGCACTGAACAACCATTATTGTGTCAAGTTACTGAAACAAACTCCTTCTTCTGGTTGTGAACATCAATTGTCTGTCTCTGTTTTGTTCCTCACGTTCTAAATTGTTCCCAGTTTACTCCCTCTGGAGTTATTTGACATTAGATAGATAGGAAGGGAAGGAGAGAAAAGGACTACTTACATGATTCTTGGTGCTAAAAAGTGAAGAGTTTGGAAATTGATTACTCATTTTCCTTACTTGCTGGTAAGAAAGCCTGCTGGGTTATTAAGGGAAAATCCCATTAAACTAATTTGTCAGGACAAAACTACCTTAGGAACAATACCAATTACTGAATTGGCTCATGTAACAAAACTATAACAAGTAGTACATTATTTAGTACAAGCTTCAATTATTTTTATTGGCATCCTCTAGTACTGATTGGTACTTAAAAAGGAATGATGACTATAAGGCTTAAAGGGCATTAAACTCAGAACAGAAATTCTTCTTAGTGGTAGTTTCCTTTACTTTCTTTAATGCGATTTTGAACATAGTATTCTTTTTTATTCTCTTTCCTCCCTTGCCTTTCACCTTTGGACTTTAGAAAACCCCAGTTTTTAGGGCAATTCCTCCTAATATTCTTAGGATCACTGTGGTTCAAAATAGCTATTGCTCTGGAGTAATCTACTACACATCCATCTCTGATTTGCCCAGACTGCTATTTTTCATAGTGTTTCAGAATAACCTGGTCAGTCTGTCTTTCAAGATTAGAAAAGGAATTTACTCTACCAACTGACATGCAGAGGAAATATCCAAGTGTTAAGGAAGAGATGTGGTGGCTTTTTGGGTCTCTGGGATACCTATATACATGTTCCTGTGCTAGGCTTTCAGGCAAATAAAGATAGAGGAGCCCACACTGAGTCACCATAGCATTCAGCCCGCACTCCACAGGCTGCCTCCATAGTCCACCGTAATATAAAGACAAAAAGTACCTGTTTCAAATTCTCATTGTGCGTTTTATTGTCAAGTTCTGATGTAGATGAAGGTGTTGGAATGACCTGGTTGCTTCTGTTGGTCTCCAAGAAATGCTGATTCTGTTAAAATGGATGGAGGTTAGTGTAGCGAGCAAGTTGTTACTAGGTCTACTGAAGCATCTAGGGTGGTTGTGGAACATTTTAGCCTCCTCAAGATGCACTTGCAGATTTCAATTACAAGCACCCTATGAACCTATATAGTGTGGCCATTCTTATGCTAGGCCCTGGAGGCACCACAGACTTTTGGGGATGTCAAGCCTGAATGATGGATAGGACCAGTACAGCTCAGATTATTCCAGGGAACTGATACCCTCCTAGTCTGCCTCTCATAATGGAATGAATGGAACAAAACATTTTCCCTCTCTCCTATTACTTGCATTCCCAGAGAAACTGAAGAGTCATTAGAATGTTCTCATCACCAACTCAGGCTGAATCTGGGATGGTACCATCATTTTCACTAGTCCAGCAGGGTTTCACATCACAAAAGCAACCAGTCATGTAACTGGTTAACTGGTGCTGGTGGTTACCAGCATCAGGCACTGAGCACAACCACTGATCATGTATATGACAGTGTTTTCCTTATAGCACATGCCAAGATCTGGGTTGGAGTATTACCCTTCCTTTCCCATTCTCTCTCCACTGTTCTAGTCTCTCTTTGAAGGAAATGAAAATGTACCATGCTTATACTGTATATATTTTTTCTACACGTTGGGGACAACTACCTGTCTTAATCTTTCACTGTCTGTAACTGTAACTTAGTATAAAGTATGTCAGTGTTTGGATTACTATCAGCAGTTGTAGAAGTTTACAAGAGGCAGATTAATTATAATAAAATATAACTGGTAAAGACACATTGTTTCCCTTGCAATCTGAAATCCTAGACATTTAGCAAACCTGTTTTTATAATACATAAAAGCAACATTAAAGCAAAAAGGAGGAAAAACTCATGATTCTAGAAAGCAGGAATTTTTCATTTAGGTAGAGGCATTGCAGAAATGGTTCATTTGCTTGAGAACATGCTTAAGATAAAAGAATTGCTGAGCCACAGGCTATTATTATGGCTCACAGAGTTACACAGTGGCAAATGGAACCAGAAACCAGGTGTCTGGACACTTAGATCAATGCTTTTTCCTCTGGCTGAGCCCCTACTAAATAATAGGTGTACTGGTTCTGAAGAAAATGAAAATGCCTCCATCTGAGAGTTCTCTTATGGAGTTCAGTTATCCTTGGTACAAATTTCCCAGTTTAAACTTTTAACTCTGAATGTAAGAACATACAGGGTAGATCTAGAAATTAATCAACAGCTAGAGCACTTTTGTGTGCCTCAAATAGTAATTATTTCATGCACATGTAACTCATCTTTCCAGAAAGACAGTATTTTTTACTCTTCATAAAACTTTCACAAAGCTGTTGTCCATTGATTAATTAAGGTCTCGGAATGACTATGGACAGTTTACATCTGGAGGAACATTAGGAGACCTAAAGATATTTAATAACAATTCCTAGGCACTGCAGGGTTCTGCCTCTATCTTAGCTGTCACTGTATAACAATCACCTCCAAACTTTAAGGCTTAAAACAACAACTGATTATTTCACATGATTCTGCAGGTTGAATGTGCTCAGCTGTGTGGGTGCTTCTCCTATTTCATGTGGTACAGGCTGAGATCACATGTGTGCGCAGACATTTCACTGAGACCTGGCTGGAACATTCAGTATGGCCTTGCATCCTCCAGGTCACCTCTTCCCTTGGCCTCCCAGCACTTGGAATAAAAGAGCCCTGCCTAAGTTCCCGATGTTCAGAATAGCTGGAAATCATAATTTGTCTTGAGGTGGGCTACTATACTGTACCAAATAACTCAGACAAGTTTCCACTTCCTTTTCCTTCTTTCCTATTTTCCATCCTACCCATGCCATCCTCAGTAATGGTTTTACCATCATCTCCTACAATACCATGTTTGGCAGAGATTTGTTTTCAATTCTAAGTTAACTGTTCAATTTATAGACTGAAGAACAGTTGAGTACATGTTACTTATTAGATCTTTTAAACAGGTACATAGTTGGTCCTGCTGAGATCAGTGAAAAGTTGGTATTGTGACTCTTAAAGAGAAAAGGGCAAGCATGAACATGTTCTTTTCTGTAGCATTTATAGACTTCCTTACCATATCACTCTGCAGTAATTCCATGTTTTTCTTGTGTTCATCCACAGTTTTCTGTATCGTCTCCACAGCAAGATGCACGCTGTTCAAAGTATTGCCAATGGAAGCTACACTCTGAGTGGAGAAACAGGAATATCGAGATTTTTCCCTTCTTAAAAGTTGCAGGCCAGGGAGACAGCTCAGCTCAGTTTCATAAGTACCTCACTAGCATGCTCAAGGTCCTGAGTTCACTTCCCAGTATCACAAAAACAAACAAAACAAAACCAAAAACAAAACCCAGCTGCATGAAATATAAGTGACATGCAATAAACTGCACATATTCAAAATGCACAATTTGATTATGCTGACATAAATATACTCATAGAACTACTACCATGACCAAGTAAACCTGTAAGTCCTCTCTTCCTATCTCCAGGCAATCCCTGATCTATTTTCTGTCACTATCGGTCAGTCACATTTTATAAAATTTTACATCAATGCAGCCAATAGGTATGTATTTTTAAAATATGGCTTCCTTTTTCAAATTTTAAAAAATCTTTTATTTATTTGGTACAGGGTCTTGCTACACAGCTTGGACTTGCAATGATCCTCCTGTCTCAGCCTCTCCAGCACTGGGATTACAATTGTGCTCCACCATGCCTGGTTTCAGTGGCTAGCATGGCATGCCTAGGGTTCTGAAGCTGGTATGGTATGCGGTGCCAGGGACTGAACCAGGGTCCTTGTGCTTGCCAGGCAGGCACTCAGATTGTTGATCTATCTCCCCAGCCCCAGTATGGCTTCTTATACTCAAAATAATTGAGATTCATTAATGTTGAAGGTACTTAGCATGTTGCATCCCACTGAAAGGATATGTCAATGTGTATTCACCTGCTGAGGGACATTTAGGTTGCTTTCAGTAACTATGATTATAGTAAAACTGTTACAAACATTCTTGTACAAGTTGCTACATGGGTTTATGTCTTTACTTCCCTTCATCATCACAACATTTTGGAGGAAATGGTTGATCATATGGCAAATCTATGCTTAACTGTTTAAAAAACTGCCAAACTGACTTCTAAAATAACTATACTGTACTATTTTACAGTCCCACAAGCAGTGCAAGTGCTCCCATTACTCCATACTCTCATTAACACTGGCACACTCATTTTTAAAATTTAAGTCATAGTATTATATTGTGATTTTAACTCATATTAAACAGTAACTTAATGTAGATCAGTATTTTTTAATTATCTTCAAACTAGGAATGTCATGTAATTTTTTTTTTTTTGGTAGAACTGGGGATTGACCTCCTCGTCCTTGTCCTCGTCCTCCTCCCCCTCTCCCTCCCCTCCCACTCCTGCTCCTACTCTTTCTTCTTCTTACTGCTTTTCATTCTTTTAAGAAAAGAGAAGAAAACAGGAATCTGGGCTGCCGGAGAAGCCTTCTGACCAAATAGTTGCCTACATGCTGAGGTTCCTGGGTTTGGTTCCCAGCACCACAGAGATGCTGAGTTCATCAAGCAGGGACTTGTGTATCCTGAGCAGGCAAAATGCCTTCCAGAATTATAGCGCAGTTTAACTGGGACCCGGAGACAGTGGGCCTCATCCACGGAATCTTTTTCTGGGGTGACATTGTGACACAAATCCCAGGCGGCTTCATCTCAAACAAGTTTGCTGCTAACAGGGTCTTTGGAGCCGCCATCTTCTTAACATCGACTTTGAACATGTTCATTCCTTCTGCAGCCAGAGTGCACTATGGCTGTGTCACAGACATGCGAATTTTGCAAGGTCTAGTGGAGAGTATGACTTATCCAGCCTGTCACGGGATGTGGAGTAAGTGGGCTCCACCCTTGGAGAGAAGTCGATTGGCCACAACTTCTTTTTGTGGGTCCTATGCAGGCGCTGAGGTCACCATGCCCCTGGTTGGGGTATTGGTGCAGTACATTGGATGGGCCTCGGTCTTCTATATTTATGGTATGTTTGGGATTGTTTGGTACATGTTCTGGTTACTGCAGGCCTATGAGTGCCCGGCAGCTCACCCAATGATATTTAATGAGGAGAAGACTTACATTGAGACAAGTACAGGAGAAGGAGCTGACTTGGTCAGTCCAAGCAAATTTAACACACCATGGAAGAGATTTTTCACATCCCTGCCAGTGTATGCAATCATTGTGGCGAATTTTTGCCGAAGTTGGACCTTTTATTTGCTCTTAATAAGACAGCCTGCTTATTTTGAAGAGGTCTTTGGATTTGCAATAAGTAAGGTGGGTCTCTTGTTGGCAGTCCCACACATGGTGATGACAATTGTTGTGCCTATTGGAGGACAACTGACTGGTTACTTAAGAAGCAGAAGAATTTTGACCACAACTGCTGTCAGAAAGATCATGAACTGTGGAGGCTTTGGCATGGAAGCAACCTTGCTCCTGTGGTTGGCTTTTCCCACACCAAAGGGGTGGCAATCTCCTTTCTGGTGCTTGCTGTAGGATTCAGCGGCTTCGCTATTTCAGGTTTTAATGTTAACCACTTGGACATTGTCCCTCGTTATGCCAGCATTCTTATGGGCATCTCCAATGGAGTGGGAACCCTCTCGGGAATGGTCTGTCCCCTCACTGTCCGTTCAATGATGAGGCACAAGACGTGTGAGGAATGGCAGAACATATTTCTCACAGCAGCCCTGGTGCACTACAGTGGGGTGATCTATGAGGTCTTTGCTTCTGGGAAGAAGCAGTAGCGGGCTGACCTGGAGAATCTTTCGGAGGACAAATGTGGAATCATTGACCAGGATGAACTAACCGAGGAGACAGAACTCAACCACGAGACTTTTGCGAGTCCCTGGAAGATGTCTTATGGTGTTACCACCCAGAATTGTGCAGTCCAGAGGGAGGTGTGGAGGGCACAGAGAAGAGCAACCCTGGAGGAGGAAGAGCCGCCCTCCTACCAGAATGAAGAGGGAAGCCTCTCAGATACACCCTGAGTGTCCGAGGGGTACTTCGGTCTCCTCCTCACCTTAGAACCAGAAAGTATCCATACCTATTGCTTTCCACATAGCCTGGCTTGCCAGGGGGCCAAACATGAAGACATTGGATGGAAGAGGGGAAGGGACAAAATTAATCCAGCATCACTGAAAAGAGAAACAGTATCTTACAATGACACTAGTGTGACCCTTGCTCTCAGTTGAAAAAATAGTTGATCATTATTATTTTTTTCTGGATTGGTAGCTGGTTTTTCTCTCAAAGAACAAGTTTATTTAGAAAACGAGTAGAAGAGTGAGAAAACCAATACCACGGAGTTCAAAGAAATACTGAAAGAAATGGAAATACTGACTGGGCCAGGAGGAGAGGAAGTGGTAGTGGCCACCTCATCAGCCATGTAGAGGAAGATTTTCTATTTCTAATAAAGGCCCCCGCTGGAGGAGGCCCTCTGCTGTGCCAGGTGCTTTATAAACATTTGTATTTAATCTCCACAACCCCAGAGCACACTCTTACTACCTTCATTTTACAACTGAGAGATTAACTTGTCCAAGGTCACTCTGCCTGAGCCACTGCTAAGATGGGTGAAGCCGCAAGTAACTGGCAGGTTGGGGAAGACAAGTTCAGCAGAGTGTAAAGAACACCTTTTTAAAATCATGAAAACTGAAGATGGAATGAATTGTAGGTCACCTTCTGTTTGGACAGGGCGGAGGTTGGGAAACATCCAGGCTGATCGGCCGAGGGACATTAGATGTTTATTAAGTGAGGTTCCAGATTCAAGGCCCTTGGAAGAGTTGGTGATTCTGTGAATTCACAGTTTTTTTTTT
>PVKN010023318.1:0-14841 GCA_004027915.1 Capromys pilorides | reverse complement strand
CATCCAGCACAGTGTCTTTCCATAGTAAAAGCTCTCTAAATGGCCTGTAGAAAATATGCTTTGATCAGTGCAGTAGTGGAGAGAAATAGAGTACAGAAAAAGAGAGAATTCATTTTCCATATTGAGTATAGTTGGGGCAAGGGGAGTTGAGTACTGAAAAATAGAACTTTCCTTTCCTGAGAGTTCTGGCAAAGAAACAAAGGAAATGAGTGTCTGCCATGGGCTGTTCTCAGTAAGCTGGTGGTACTTCTGGTTTGCCGCCATGCCTTCTCAAGGACTGGATGACTTTTATGGTTGAGTCTGCAAATAAACCTGTCTCTAACACATTGACTATTTAAGACAGGTGCCACTTAGCCATATAATATCAAAAGGGGCCAACCCTAAAAGTGTCACCTTAATTGAGGTTGTGCATAAAATAGACACATAGCACACAAGCTACATTAATCATGTAGGTTTAACTCTACATAGCAAAATGCCTTGTAGGATATGCTGATGAGAAAGATCATCAAAAAGCTAAATTCTCAGAGTGTAGCAGATTGGATCACTAGACCTAAATGTCTTTAAGCTGACTATCAAATTTGTCCAAGGGCAAAATGAAAGATGATATAAGCCATTATAGGCTGTGAACCTGCTTTCACCCACCTGATGCTTTTACTAATTAGCTTCTTGGCCAAGTAGCAATTTGGGGCAAGTGCATACAAGCTGGATTCACAGGGGAGCCCGCATTCCATTCTGCCCTTTCCAAAGTGACTAGGATACTACACTGTTTCTCTCAGCCTCTTTTTCCCTGGAGCCTATCTCAGACCTGATGGGGAAATGAAAGCAGGAGGGCTTTTCATTAAGTGAGGGAGAGATTTCATGGAGCTTTGGCATTTTGCTAGTTTTATTTTTTTGGTGGGTTGTATAAAAACAGTCATACTCCTTGACCCATTAATTTCCTTTTGGGATTCCATCATTAGGAAACACTCCAAAATACTGAAAAAGACTAAATCACAATGTGGTTTTTGTCATATTATTTAGATTAGCACAAGATTGGAAGACATTTCAGTTTCTTAATAATTGGAGACTGGGTGAGAGAATCTTGATGCATTTATTTATCTTATGGACTACTACACAGTGTTTGTTAGGGATTTAATGCCACAATATGGAGAAAGGACTTATGATAAAGGGAAATAAATATGGGAGCCAAAACTATATGTAGATTTTTTATAACTTTGTAAAAACACATAGGTGGAAGTGAAAGGAATGTCATATGTTAACAGTATTTGAATTGAAAAGTTGGGATTATAAATGGTTTATTTTCTTTGTTATAAATATTAGCATGATATTCTTATAAAATAGAGTATAAAGAATAAAAATATATATTGCACAAGGAAAATGTGATAAAGCGAGAATGTTCTCTTGATAGTTGTTCTTTTTGTTTGAGACAGGAATCTGCTGTGTAGTCTAGGCTAGTATAAAACTTGCAGGCTTTCTACCTCTGAATCCTGATTTTGAAGATTCCTTATACTTTTTCTGACAAATAAATAGGATATGATATTGTGGTATGGTCCTCTGGAATGAATTTGTTTGGCATGTGATGGAAGGGGTCTGGTAACAAGTTCCTCCCTATTACTCAGTATATCACTACTGACATCTGCTTTAAGGTCAGTCACATTTGTAGCCTATTAGTGTGCTGAAGTTATATGTGTAGGAGCATAGCTATATAAAATTGAGACTAAAAATAAACAAGCTTTTGAGTTACCATTGTAGTAACGTATCTTTGAAACCGAATTCTACTAAGATTTGGAAATGAAAAGGCCTTGCTATGCTTCTGAAAGTAATTTTCAAGCTCAATCTAGAAAGAAGTAGAGATTGGAGCAAGGAACTTAGACCAGATCTGTCTTACAAGTATTTCCTTAAACCAGAACAGGGTAAAGTAAGAGCAAATATCAAGCTGGTATCATGGATTTGTGAAACCTATAATAAGGGCCTGGAAACAATGATAGGTGAGAATTTCTGTTACCTTCAGATCTCTTTGTATGTTTTGTCCTAAAGAAGAGAGATTTTGCAAGGATTTTCTGCCATATTGATAGCTAAACACTGCCTTCTCATCTGTTTAAATTCTCCCTCCTGCTGTTATCAGTTTACTTCCAGTAGAAGTGGAAAATTGATGGGAGCAGTTTATAGTCTCTTAAAAACAGGATTAATTCAATTTAATATATATTTATTAGGAATCTTCTATGTACAAGTTGATAATGATAGATAATGTACTGTAAAGGAACGACTCTTGATGTAGGAGTTATAAAACCTGCATTTTTGTGCTGGCTCTGAACCCATAAAGTCTTGGTATAATCACTTTATAAAAAGAAAGGAGTAGTTGACCAATTCATCCCCTGGAGTTTTCAGTTTAGGCCTTTGATGACCTAAGGACTTCTACACAACAGACTGAGGTATAAATAAAGGTTTCCGAAACACAACTTCACTTCATATTATTGATACAGCCTTCTGAAGAAAAGCTACTTAGAAATTTATTTACAAAAAAATTTAGTTACAACTGCTAACATTTCTTGGATCTTTACTATGTACCAGGCTCTGCGCTTTAGCACGTTACATGGATTACCTGCCTTAATATTCGTAACTACTCTATGAGGTAGGAGTACCATTGTCTCTATTTCACAGATGATAAAATTGAGATTGAAGATGCCAAGAGACATATCTGAGGTCAGATAGTAAGCCACAGAACAGGACTTGTACTTGAAATGTCTGTCTTTAATCCTTTTAGCCATGGCATTTATATGGCCTATTACCCTTCACATATTTAGGGCTAACCTACAAAAATAATATTGTTTTTTACTTCCCTAAGGAAGTGACTTTGTATCTTAGGTTAAAAAGTTGTTGGGAAAGGTATTTTCTAGGATACTTGGGTCTGCAATCTGAGAGGACATGAGAATTCACTGGGGTTTGTCACATTCTGTGAGGATGCATATGTGTGTGCTTTTTTGTGTGCACATGCACATTCTGTGTGTGTGTGTGTGTGTGTGTGTGTGTGTGTGTATGTGTATATGTGTATGTTTGAATTCACGAATACATGGACACCGTTATAAGGAAACTTTGAACAGGCTCCTTTTCACTAACTGGAAGTAAAATTGTATGAAACAGTTTGACCAAAATTTAATGCATAAACAGTTTTTCTACACTTAGATTTGTCATTCTGGGTGGTGGCATGAGGATTAGGAGCAGGGGGCAGAAAAGATGGAAAGAAAATCTTATAGGCATATTGCAAAATTTGTTTGAAAGTTGGAAATTTGATTTGTCCAGGGTGCCCTGTAATGTTGATTTTTTGGGGACTTGACTTGGGAAACAATTGGTCTCTCACTAAAATGTTTTTGCCCCAGCCTCACAGATATACTGGGAGAGGCCAATGACTGCCAAATGGATGGGAATTTAGCTTTGCTTTGCTGCCCAGTTGGTATAGAAGAGTGGAATATGGATTCCTATTGCACTTTTAAAAACAGAAGTACAGTTTTTCTTACTTCTTCAGTCAAATTCCCTGAGAGGCAGTTTGTGTGTCCAGGAGAAACAAGGTTGTTTCATTGGTTGAAGGTGATATCAGACCCCTCCTAGTGACATGATTAAAGCTGTGAGTGGATTAAAACTTGCAAAATTCCTACAATTTTAGTTCCTGTGCCTGGGATAAGGACTGTTTTCTTTCCCTTTCCTTTCTCTAATAAGTAAATAGAGTTGTATTTTCCTTCTTAGATGACTTGTAGAATATAGGAACATAAGTTCTTTAAGAAAAAAATACAATAAGCTGGAGAGGACTTTGTAATACTTCTTTCCTGGGCTGATTTCTTTTCCTCTGTTAAACAGAAACCAAAAATGCTTGGAGTGGGGGTGGGGGAACAATTTGTGTCTGGTTAACATAAAGTGACTTAGTTTTTCAATAGAATGTAGAGGAAAGAGAGGATAAAATTTTAAAAAAAGAGTAAGATTTTAGACAGGAAAACATTTTTCAGTGAGGAGGTGGTTGTCTCAAGAAGAAAGTCACAATCAGCATGAGGAAGAATCTAAGTAGTTCTCCGAAAGAATTGTGTGGTGGTTTCTCTCCAGTGGCTCAAGTTTAAAAGATTTGCACTGTTTTCTGGCTTTCAGCTGAAAAAAAGGCAAATGTTTTGTTCACAATTGGACAATAGAAACACGTTGGTTATTTACCAAATATCTGTTGACAGTCCTGCTTTGATTCCAATTAGAAGTCGTTCCACTGCTTTGAAATTAAGGGTAGACAACCTAAAATAATTATTTAGCAGATTAAAAATGATTTTGCCTCTGATCCTGATTTTAGACTGGACCAAAACAAGATGGAAAAACAAATTTCCATGTCTGTTTGTTCTATGTCTGCTCACTTTATCTTTGGCAACATTGTAAAGAAATCATTTTAAATTCATCATTATGTGGTTTTGTGATTTTTTTAAATCATGAGGGTTGTGAGCGTGTCTCCAAAATAGAGATATTTGCTCCTCAGATGAATACTTTGGTGCCAATTAGAGCTTTTCCTTCAAGTGAGATGAATAAGTAATGGCTAGGTCAGAAATGGTTCATGTGCGTCTCATTTACACAGACTCCCAAGTTTTGTAACCATTTGATTGGACTTGAAAGTCTTTTTAAAAAGTTAAAGCAGAATTTGTAAATTATGACCCTCTAAAGTACATATTTATAGGGAGGTAGCTGCTCATCTAACTTAGGTGAGTCTAGTATATCCTCTTTGCTGAAATTCAGGGACAGGTCAAGTGCTGGAGAAGTATTATTCTGTGCTGAGAAGAGTGGTCAACTTTCCTATGCCAGCAAGAATGGGTTGTTCATCAATCAGGTAATCAGATTGTAAGCTCCATGAGGGAAAGAAGTATATTTGTGTGTCTTTGTATTCCTCATTTTGCCTAGTGTGAGCCTGGAAAGTGTTCCGAATTGTCAATATGTAAAAACATACCGAATGATTTGACTGTAAAGAAGGTTTGTTTTCTCTGCCAATCTGAGGCTAAGGCAGACAAATCAGGAACTTGACTTACAAGATACCTCATGATGACTACCTTCCCTAATGGAAGTCAGGGCAGTGAGCCTCATGACCCTGCCCTGGTATGGATGTCACTGTGAGGACTGTACCCTACTATGACCACAGATGGCTTTTGTCATCACCAGTACTCCAACTAGCATGACTTTCCTGGGCTGTGAGCTTAGCATAGAACAATTCTTACTAGCATCAGACCTGAGCATTTCCATCACCTGGAGACTGGTATAACCTCCTGAACATTGCTGCTAGACAGAGGTTTCTTTTCTGTTGTAGTGGAGATTGATTCTGCCACTCGTTTAAGAGCCAGGCCGCTGAAAGGACAAGTCATTCCTTTTGAAGGAGTGGTTCAGTTAACTGCTGGCTGTTAGTGGCAATATAGAAACAACGTTTTTATTTCTCCCTCCCTCCCCCTCCTGAACATTTCAGAGTGACCAGTGGTTGGACTCTTGGCGGCGCTTACCCTGAACCTGAGTATTAGGGGAGAGGGAATCTGCCACTGCGGTTTCTGGAGCAGCCCGTAAGCAAGAATTCCCTATCCTGATCAAGGCTTTAAGCCT
Source organism: Capromys pilorides (assembly GCA_004027915.1). Taxonomy (NCBI): domain Eukaryota; kingdom Metazoa; phylum Chordata; class Mammalia; order Rodentia; family Capromyidae; genus Capromys; species Capromys pilorides. Next base: position 9,237 of record PVKN010023318.1, on the reverse strand, counting down.
AAAAGAAAGCAGAAATAGGTATGGACTATTTGTATGTGTGTGTGTGTGTGTGTGTGTGTGTGTGTGTGTGTGTGCACACGTGCGCGCGCACGTGCTAGTGTGTGCGCGTGCTAGCGCGTGCGCATGCATTACTGTATGTGCTCATGTGTGTATGTTGGGTGGGGTATGTGTGGCATGGGAGGGGGTGGCGTACTTTTCTGGGCCCAAGGAAACTCAGTATCTGTGTTTTCCTTCCTTGTAGAAGGGGGTTGGGAATGATTTTTGCTTGAACTACAAACATCCCTGTTTTTTTTTTTTTTCCCAAGAAGAAAAGTAGCTTGACAGTCTTCTCCAGTTTCATGCACCAAATAATTTATATGTTATAATTGTGAACCTGAGAGGAAATCCTACTTTGACAGTTCAAATGAAGGAATCCCAAAAGGCCTCTCAGAAGTTGGGCAAAGAGACTAGAAGGCAAGTTGCCCAGCTTTTTTGGTGGTTGGCATGTATTTCCCTAAAGAGTATGATGAACGGGATTTTAAAAGCTTTTTTGGAGGGTTAGCTATGGGGTCAAACTGCTGAACAGACTTAGAAACTTGGGAGTGATAGTCATCAAGGAATAAGAAAGGAGAAAAGATGACCATTATACGTCTACCGCACATATTCTCAGTCATTTGCTGTACCACTAAGAGTGGGGTTTCATGTTTCCAGAAAGAGCAGAAGCTTCTTAATATAAAAGTGAGGAGATGGAAGCCAGAAATTCAGAATTTGCATTTAGTAAACCTAAGGCCCATTAGCTTGACTTTTATCGTGACTTTTTGTGTGACATTATGTCCATTCTCATCAGCAACATCAACTCTTTAGATAAAAAAATTTCATTATTTCTCAATAGTGTTTAATTGGAGTATTTAACATGACAGATTCTCACCAATGCATTTTGAGACTTAGAAGAGAGAATGATGTGGGTCACACACCATTCATTTTATTTTAAGTGAGAAAATAGAAGGCAAAAAAAGAGCAATCATTTGTTTAGCTTAGTCTATAAACCAATATTTTATTAAAATTTGAATCTTAAGCTGTGTTATGTCACCTGTTTTACTCAGGCCATATTATATCCTTAGAAGAGTTGGTGGTGGTAGTGGAGGATGTGCTGTCATACCCTTTCCAGAAAGATTTACAAATGTTTCAAAAGTTCACTTCAAATGAAGAGGGGCCCTTCCCCTTTAAGCTCCTCTTAACCCAACAACAACAAAAATAACAAATCTTAGTGATTGTCCTGGATGGCTGAAAGAGAAACTTTGTTATTAATACTTATGCCAAGGCATTCTCTGATTAAGCCACAGAGCATCCAAAACTCACAATACCAAAAAGGATTTTTTAAATAAAAAGATGTGTTTCAGAGTTCCATGAGACCTGAGAAAAAGATTTACATCAACTTAAGGATCACTTCTCTCTGGCCAAGCTCTTGTCACCAGTTGTTTATTTTAATTCTTATTTAGCATTTTATAGCTCCCTTCACATCCTGAACTGCTTTACAAATCCTATTTACGGGGTAATACTCCCCACTTTCCTGCCCCTTCCTCCACAGCTGTAAGACTTGGATTTTTAAATTTACATAAAATACAGAGAGATGAAAAACATGAGTCAGGACCTTGGAAAATTGCCCACTGTGATCACTCTACTTAACTGCCCTAGATTTCACCAGTCCTCTTAGGAATTAAGTCAAGATTGAATATATAACTCATACTAAAAGTGGAAGAGGAAATAGAGCTCTTATGCCTTCACATTCCTCATCATATTGGTGGTAAAGCCAGGAATCCCAGCAATCGATCTATTATTTCTAGATTCAGTTCTCTACTTTGTTTCTACAATGGAATTCTTGCCCCCAAATATCCATTTTCTTCCCCATTTAGAGGACTGATTTATCCATCAACTGGGTGTTAAGCTTCCTGTTTCCCCTTCCCAGGTCAAGGGCAGCCCAAGTGCCCAATTTCTCTCTCTCTTCACAAGGCACCACCAGCGATAGAGATGAGAAATTCTGAAGAACATCCAAGTGGAGGGACCACAGTATTGCAGCGTCTGCTACAAGAGCAGCTTCGCTATGGCAACCCTAGTGAGAACCGCAACTTACTTGCCATCCACCAGCAAGCCACAGGAAATTGCCCTCCTTTCCCCACTGGCAGTGGGAACCCCGGCCCACAGAATGATGTGTTGAGTCCCCAAGACCACCACCAACAGCTGGTAGCACACGCTGCTCGCCAGGAACCCCAGGGCCAGGAAATCCAATCAGAAAACATCCTCATGGAGAAACAGCTGTCCCCCCGAGTGCAGAATAATGAAGAACTTCCAACCTATGAAGAAGCCAAAGTCCAGTCCCAATATTTTCGGGGCCAACAGCATGCCAGTGTTGGAGCTGCCTTCTATGTCACTGGTGTCACTAACCAGAAGATGAGGACCGAGGGACGCCCATCAGTTCAGAGGCTCAATCCTGGGAAGATGCACCAGGATGAAGGACTCAGAGACCTTAAACAAGGGCATGTCAGATCCTTGAGTGAGCGATTGATGCAAATGTCACTAGCCACCAGTGGAGTTAAGGCCCATCCACCTGTTACCAGTGCTCCCCTCTCCCCACCACAACCCAATGATCTCTACAAGAATCCCACAAGTTCCAGTGAATTCTACAAGGCCCAAGGGCTTGCTCCCAACCAGCATAGCCTGAAGGGCATGGAACACCGAGGCCCCCCACCAGATTATCCCTTCAAGGGCATGCCACCCCAGTCTGTAGTGTGCAAGGCCCAAGAGCCAGGGCACTTCTATAGTGAGCATCGCCTGAACCAGCCAGGGAGAACAGAGGGTCAACTGATGAGGTATCAGCACCCTCCTGAGTATGGAGCAGCCAGGTAAGAGTGTTCCCTTTCTGTCATTTCCTGACCTCATCCCCAACCATACTCTTCTGATAAGTGTTGGGAATCCTAAGGGAAGGAATGGGCACATATTTAGTTTAACAAATTGTGCAATGTATATTCCCTCCTGGATGAGTAAATCACCTCAACCTGAATTTCTAGCCTCTTCATCCATAATTAGTACTGTATTAATGGTCCCTTCACTTTATAGGATGAGCCTGGCTTAGACTATGCCAAGGGGATGGAGAGAAGCAAAAGTCCTGATTTTAGTAGCTCTTGTTGTTCTGCCTCCTAGTGTGTTGACAAAAGGGTCCGTTTTCCTCTTCTTGTAAGTTATTAAGCCCTTCCTTGAGAAGCAGAAACAAATTATCTTGGACTTTAATTGGTGTACAATATCCTATCACTTCTTATCACTTCCATGCACTCCCCTCCATAAACTCTCATCACTTATACTTGCCAACAAATCTGTTTCTGGTTAGTTGTGCTTTTTCTGTCGAATTACTGTGATTCTCTTAGACGTTAAACAGCCAGAGATTATGGTGGTGGTGGGGAACAACATATGTGTGCACGTTCAAAATGTTGTACTTGTGTTGTGCTTCCTTGCAGTTCCTGAAATCTGGACTGCTTTGTCTTTCTTCTTTAAAAATTGTTAGTTTTGATTTTCAACATTTAAGCATGCCATGTAGAAGTTTTATCTAGATGACAAAATACACAAAGAAATATGATATCATGACTTGTGTTTCACATAATCAGTTCTTCCTTAAACATACCTTTTAAATATTCTAAAATCCCTTGCCCTGTTACTCTATTCATCATACCTAAAGAATCTGTGAGTCTGTTCAGTTGTTGGTCTTTGGGCTGTGTGGCTGATCAGTAGTATTTCAGCATATAAAGCGAAGGAAGGTTGAAACCATGAGCAGCGATGATGGCAGTTATGGATGGTATTCCTGTTTTGTGCCCGTGGACAATGCTGGGTCTCCACGGATTTGAAGTCCTTACCCCTAGGCTAGCCTTTTTCCTCAGGTAATCATAGACTGTATCTGTGATCTCTTTCAAGTCTCCCTGTTTGAATACTATCCTCTGCTCACTCATTTGGGAAGGAACCACTTCTAATTGATCTAGTCATCTGGTAAATTAGGAGAGAAAGCACTCAAGGGGTAGAGTAGGGTGGAAGTAAATCAGAACTTTACATTTCCTGATATTTCATTTCCTGTCTTGCAGGTCTTATTTTTGTTTAAAAAGAAAGCAAGTTGTTCCCTAAATTTTGGGGATTTAGGATTTTTCCCCTTCACCCACCATTGAGTTTGTAACTCTTTTCAACCTCTCTGCAGCTTTCAAAGGACCAGAGCCTGAGTTCTTATATGTGTATCAGCACACGAAATGAGGGTAAGGAAAGGGCCATTCAGCCTTAACCCAGAGTAAGAATCAGGTGCCCATCTGCCCAATGAAGACCTAGGGAAGGGCTTCTCTGTTGGACATTGCAGCTTAGTGGAAACCCATTCAAGCCAGCAAAATGTCAATGAAGACTGGGGGAGGGTTGTTTTGCTTTTCCTATCAGTGTGGAAGAGACTGTGGGACTCCTGCTTATGTGGAAGGGCTGATGGATTCTGCCTTGTGGGAAGGGAGTGTATTGTCTGGGGTGTGGAGCAGAAGCCAAAGCCCCGCTCAGCACATGGCCTGCCTTCCCAGGAAAGCTATTTTCAGAACTCATTCAGCAGTATTGTTTGTGATCTGAAATGACTCCCACAGTGTTTGAAGCTGGATGGAAAAGCCCTTTGATCTGCCTAAATAAATAATAAAGGGACAAAGAGTTTTTTTTTTTTTTTTCCTTCCCATACTGATTAAACCACCAAAGAAATTCAGTTGCATATATTTTACAGGAAGTTAGGTATATTTCCTCTTCCTTCCCAAATTATTTGTGAATCTCTCCCTTTTTCTGCAGTAGAACCCATACTCACTTACCCTCCCTCCTTCCTTCCATTCTCCCCTTTTTCTTTCTTTTCTCTGTATCTGTGTCTCTGTCTCTGTCTTTCTCTGGTTCTTTTTTTTTTTTTTTTTTTTTTTTTTTTTTTTTGTGGGACCGGGGTTCAAACTCATGACCTTGCACTTGCCCAGCAGGCACTTGTGCCACGGAGCTATCTCCCCAGCCCCATCTTTCTCTGGTTCTGAGCATGGAGCCCAGACCCTTAAACATGCTAATCAGTTCTGTATTGCTGACCATGTCTCCAATCTCCAGCCCCTCTTGATCACTAGCATTTTAAGACAGGAATTTTCTTGAAGTATTATTTCTCTGTGGAACAGGAATACAGTGATTGATGTGCTTGATTAATATTTCCTAAATCGAAGGAAGAATTTGAGGTCTCTATTAGACAAATTCTAACCATAAGCTTTTTGCAAGCCTCAGTGTGAGAGAGTGGCACCTATTGACACTTTCTTGGCAAGAGAAGGTAGTTGAACAGCTTTGCCAGACTGTATTGCTTACAGGTGGCGACGCATCTTTTTCTTTTTATTTCCTTTAAATGCTAGCTGTATGGTTAGTGAGTACACTTTTAGTGAACTACTGGTAGCACCAATTGGAAGACTAACATCTTAGATTTTAATCCATGAATTATAGATCAGAATACAAAGCAAGCTTTTTGAACATATTACTGTCTAAAACAACAACAAACTTTGTTTGCCTTTAGAGGTACAGTGAAACAGTGGAGATTTGCTGTAAAAATGAACAGAATGTTATAAACAATTATTGTATTATTTCATCTTCCCTATGTTCTCCTCCCCACTTAAAAATAAATATCTTGAATGCCTAGAACTCCAGATGGAAAACAAGGCCAAGCCATCTGAAAAATTTTTCAATTTCTGAATCTTTGTCTTTCTAAATCCTGAGCCTTTCTGCATCTGGAGTTTATACATTTATCGACCGCTTTTAAAAATTAAATCATTTCTGTTTCTAAAGCAGTCAGGTCCTTTCAGTTGTTGAAATCTTGCCCAGATCTGAAGTTTCTTGAAATTCTTGTTGAGTGGAATCTCAGGGTGATCAGACTCTAGTTCAGAGGAAAGCTGATTGTAAAAGAGGAACCATCCCCAATTCACAGCCAGCTGCAGAATTCATAGATTCACCATCCCAAACCTGGGAGAGGCTCCATTCTGGTGGTGAGGATAACTTGGGCTCCAGGTTGCTGGTGGTATGTCTTCTGGTTCAAGTGTGCGTGAGCGAGATTGTGCATGTGTGGGCAGGTGTGGGCAGGTGTGTGCATCTCTGTGCATGTGTGTACACATGTGAGTATATGGGGGAGGTCCGGGAGGGTAGGCCTCCCAGTTGTGGAGGTGGTAGGATAGAAGGTGTTGTCTCACCTTGGGAGAGTGGCTTTCCCTTAGTGTCCTCTCAAGATGTCTTTGGGAGCCTCCCTCAGCACTCTGCAAGCCTGCAGGCTTTAGGGAAGATCAGATTTGAGTCAGTAGCCTCTGTCTGCTACAGATGGCCATGCTTTCCCCTTTTCTGCAGAGCACCAGTAGGCCAGGTAGTTTCAGAAGGAGCAAGATGAAGACAGGAAAGTGGCAGGGAAGCAGGCCGAGTCTTCCATGGCGTCATGTGATTCTTCCATTGATGGATTGCTTGTATTCCTGGTTCATGTGTCAGTGAGTGGGGAATGATTCTGTCAAGGGGAAGGACATGCACAGTGTGCCATTCACATGGCTGCTGCTTTTAAAATTATCATCACTCTTACTATTATTTAATTTTGAGTGTGTTTTCTATTCCTATGTCATTTCTCATAGTTCTCTCCTACTCATTTTCATTTTTTCTCAGTAGAAACTTCATCTCAGGGTTAATACTGTCCTACTTTTTGTGCTATGGGGTAGGTAGAGGTTGTAGTCTAGATGGACTTCCCTTGCTAGAGGGCTTTCTCTCCTTTTGCAACTGTCCAAGCCTTTGCTTATTTGCAAACCTGCCAATGACGAATGCCTTGGTTTTACAATATGATGCACTGAGATCTATTTTCTTTACCAATCTGGGGAACTGAATGGCAGCTGCTTCTTTTCTGCTTATCTTCCTCTTGGGCTTATCTGACTGTGGAGACTTCTTTCCAGGAGCCTTATAGTCTCTTCCTTCCTGGGGCCTCCGGGAGGCTGTGTACTGCACAGGACCTGGAAAGGCCTTTGAGCCTTTAGGCCAGGAAGGAGGTGAATGGCCTAGTCTGTTTTAGAGAAAGGACTGATTTGCTTGATAGGGCCCATGGGAGGTGTGAGGAGGAAGCCTATTTTGGAACGTAATGTTCAGTCTCTAAAAGAAAACACCTCCTAGGCATTCAGCTTCCAAATCCAGGGAATGAGGATGAAATTTAACATAGTAATATTATGCCTTAAATTGTGAAACCTTGACTAGAAAACATGAAATTGAAGCCCGTCTTTTCTGCCCAAGAATTATCAAATCCAATGACATCATAGTGTAACTCTAGGGACACATAAGAATGATAGTAGCTCTTACTCAAAGAGGAAAGAAAGCAAACACTCTTTTTACCTATGAGGACACCAAAGCTCCATACAATGCAAATAGGAATACTTTCCCAGTTAAGTTTATAAAGAGCTACCAGGTTTTTGATGCAGTGAATGTTTAAGTTTCTTTGCAAGAAAGATCGGAGATAACAAGTATCATGTAGTTCTTCTGTGCTCAATTAGTTTGTGTGCCTGCTTCTATATTCTGTAATACTATGGAAACATATATATGAAATTACAAGAATGTGCAAACAGCAGAGCTGTACATAGGACTAAAGGATAGATTCAGGGTTTGAGCAGGTTTGAGGGCTTTTGTGATCATTTAGATTATTGAGGGGCAGGCGAGATGGTTCAGCGGTCTAAAGCACCTGCTTAGGAAAACTTAGGAACTGAAAGGACCGCGGTTCGATCCCTGGCACCCCATGCTGTGCCAGCCCCACTCCCAGAGCAAGCTGAGCCAGCCATAATACAAAATAAATATATAAATTAAAAAAAAAGATTATTGAATATCCTGAAATTTAACAAAGTGATTTTTCCTCATTTAACCTGTTTAACAACTGTTTAGACTTAAGACCAAAGTGTGCATTTCAGACTTACAATCTACCATACAGCCTTACAAACCATCTTTATATTTTTTGATATGGCTTTGTACACCTTATACACAGAGCCCCAATGTCTATATTTTTAGAGTTTACCTTATTTATGTACCTTATTTACACAGTACTATAATTTTTACTGTTACTGTGTAGTATGGTACTGTAGTTTTATGTTCTATTATATATTACAGTATTATATGTAAGAGTTATGCAAATAAAAGCAAAATCATCAAGTTGGAGTTTCCAGTGGCCATGTCTTTGTTCAGAATATTAACAACCTAGGTAAGCAAGGAATGTCTATATTAACAAGGATTTGCAATGATTTTGTATCCGTAAAGAGCCATTATAGTGAGGAGCTTTGGTAGGGACAATAATGGTAACTGGAGTGTGGGGAAAGGCATGTGCTTTAGCATCTGGAATACCTGTTAAAAGTTAATTGCTTCTGGCAATTTGTCCCAGTTCCACCATGAAATTTATACAAAGTAGTGCAATGGGTATCCTATAAGTAACATGATAACAAGGTCAGTCTGTCTCACTGGGAGATAGACAAGAGACTGTAATTATTCGTGAGCTAAAAATGTGAAGACCCCAGTATTTTGCAATTCATTTGCAACCTTAGGAAAGAAACAGGTTCTTGCATGTTAGATAATTTGAAAGGTAACACAGATAGTAAGTAGTGCAAATGGTGTCTGAACTCTCTCTGTTGAGATCTATATCCCATACTCTTAGCTATCTGCTCTCCTTGCATTGAGAAATATCAAGTGTAGGACAAGTATCCACAGGATTTAGGAGCTTATTGAGTTAGTTGGGCATGGGCTGAAGGGAGGGTAAACAAGATTTTTATCTTTAGTGTGCACCAACAGATACTCTTCCTGATATGGTAGTGATAATAGTGGAAAGTGATCCTTCCACATACTCTTATTTCGCTTACTGGCTAATATGCATTATATACAAATTATACCCAGATATTAGTATTTTATACATAGTATCTAGACAGAAAAGAAAGGAAAGCCATATTAATCAAAAATCTGGAGTTCTCTTTCTGGAACTTTATATAAGCAGTAGGTTAGGGTTCTGAATAATAGTGCTCAGTAAACAATGCATTAATTCATGCTAATACTCAGCAAATCAGTTCCTTTTTCTGGACCTTCATTTCTTGTGCAATGATGTTGAATGACATAATTTCTTTAAGGCCTTTCCAGTCTTTACATTTAGTACTTCTAAATGGGAAATGGGATCTGTTGTTGCTCATTATTTCCGCCTAGTTT
>PVKN010023317.1:0-14843 GCA_004027915.1 Capromys pilorides | reverse complement strand
GTCTTTTCACAATAAACACGAGATGTGAGAAAAAGAAGTATACATCTTTTTAATATTCTGTGTGACAGTATGGAAAGTTTACATAAAACCCACTGTTGCATCCTAAACTGTGATGTTGGTTTGTCACTTGTGCTTATGCAAGCCATTTTTTAAAAAATCGAATTCCTTTTACTTGAAAAACAACTGATAAAGAAGCTATGATTACTTACACTTTTGTATATAACATTTTCTCAAAAGTGATTTAAGTGAGCCTGTCACTTTACAACAAACAACCTGTTATTGATTTCAGTACTGGAAACTGAACCTAGGGGCACACTACCACTGAGCTACACTCCCAGATCTTTCTGTCTTTTGAGATAGGCTGTTTTTGTTGACCTAAGTACCTCAAGCTTGGCCTTGAACTTGAGATCTTTCTGCCTCAGCCTGCATTAGAGATAGAATTGTAGGATGCGTCAACCACACTCAGCAGTATTTTTCACAATTTGTTAAAATTTGAGCTTTAAGGTAAAAATTACAATTTTGAAAAACCTATAACCTGAGACTTTCCTACTATAGACTTTTCTGGGAAGGATAGTGTTGAGACTAACAAGTACACAAGTACAACTTTTAAATATATATAATAAAATGCATCAGCATTTGAGTAGTATTTCTCAGGCATATACTCAGAGGCAAACTCATAATTTGAGAAGATAAACAATATAAAGAAGTAAGGAATAGATTGTAGGTTTATTAGGGAACAACATTCTCAAATGCATGGTTGTTTTGTTTACCAGGCAACTCAGGACCTGGTTAAAACAAAACAAAAAAACTCCTCAAACTCAGGACCTGGGGAGGCTGAAAACAGGAGGATCACTACTGAGACCCTGTGCCAAATACATTAAACAAGCAAACAAACCTCCCACAAACCTCAGGACCTCATGCTTGCCAGGCAGGCGCTATGCCCCTGGCTATATCCCCAGCCCTAAAAGGTAGTGTTTGAGGAAAGTCCTAAATAAACTGAGAAGGGCAGCCAAATAGCTATGTAGGGAAGCGTGATCTAAATGGGAGGAACAGCAAGGACAGTAACTCTGAGGCCTGTTCCAAAATCAGATTCAGACATTGAGGATAGAGAGATGACTGAGGGGGAGACTGATGGGAGTAAAGCAATGAAGTAGAGGAGCGTAGGAGATATAGAGCCTTTAGGCTGTAGAATTTTGAATTTTTATTTTACTGTTCATTTAAAAATTTGACAGTTATCCTTTATACCAGGGAATATACCTCAAGTATATGCACAATTGAGGGAATATCGTGCTAACACCAGTGTATCCCCTTTCATATTAAGAAATGAACATTACAAGTGCCTTTGAAGCTCGTCACTGCCCCTCATTTATGTCATCCTCACTATTACCCACAGAAAAATGGAAGCTGAATTCTGTAACCATTTAATTGCCTTTTTATTTTATTTACTTTTTTGTTCTCTCATAGGCCTAAAGAACTTACTTTATCATTTCAGTACTAATAGCAACAAATTCATTTAAATTTCTGAAAATTTTTTCACTTTGATTTTCAAAGGATATATTTATTGAGTTAAGCATTATGTTAAGAGTTTTTGTTGCTTCTGCACTTTAAGCGTATATTTTGTCTTCTGTGGTTTCTGATTAGAAGGCCATTATATCCTTGAACATAATTTCGCTTTAGCTTTTTTTAACATTTAAACTATGATGTCTGGGGCTGGGGGAATAGCTCAATGGAATAAGTGCTTGCTTGGCAAGCCCAAGGTCCTGAGTTTGATCCCTGGTACCACCAAAAAATAAATAAATAAATAAATAAACTATGATGTCTGCAGATATGTTTATTTTGTGTTAATCCATAGAGCCTAATAAAGACCTGAAGGTTCTTGCCTTTTACCATTTTAAAAAATAGTTAGAGCTGGGCATTGTGGCACATGCCTATTATCCCAGTACTTGGAAGACTTAGGCAGGAGCATCACCAAAATTTTAAGGACAGCCTGAGCTATATAGTGAGTTCAAAGCCAGCCTGAACTACACAAGACTCTGTCTCAAATTAACTACGTACATACACACATACATATGTGAGTACCCATTCTTCAAATATTCTCTTTGACCCATTCTCTTTTTTTTAGGATTCCAGTTACATAAATGTTAGACTATGTATACATTATTCTAAACACCCCAAATACTACAGACTGCTTTTGGGTTTTATTTTATTTTATTTTTAATGTATTTAGTACAAGGTCTCACTACACAGATCGGACTCATAGTGATCCTCCTGTTTTCACTCTCCCAAGTGCTAGGATTACAGGCATGTGCCACAATATTTTATTTTAATTGTCTGATTTGAATGATTATCTACTGAGCAGATTTTTTCCAGTTCATAGTTCCTTTCTTCTACTCTTTCCATTCTCTTCATAATTTATAACATTTACTTCTAGTAATATATTTTAATTGTTTTTCTTGACAGATTTCCCTATTCTTTTATTTGTATTGTCTGTTTTACTAGGTTATTTAAGATTTTTATCATAATTACTTGAAAGTCCTGGGCCAGCCAAATAGCTCAGCTGACTGAAGTGCCTGCTCAGACAGGCACAGGGACCAGGGCTCAATATGTGGCATGCTGTGCTGGCCCTGCCCTGGAGGAACACTAAGACAGCAAATGAGACTGAGCACACCTGAACACAGGAAGATCACTATGCAGTCCCTGTACTAAAAGACAGAAAAAAAAAGAAAACAAAAAAGACCTTATCTGCTAATTCTCACATCTATATTATCTGTGGGTCTGCTTCATTTAGCTCCATTATGTAATATGAATCAGTTTTCCACTTCTTTAATGTCTTATAATTTATTATGAAATGTCAGATATTACATTTAGAATAACAGCAGATTCTTCTAAATAATAGGTAAATAATAACACAAGAAAATGGTACAACCCTTCTTCTCTTAGATTACTGTCCTATTTCAACTGACCATGGGATTCCGTTATATTCAACTCATTGACCTCCAGTGATTTGAAACAGGATTAAGGTTTGGGTTGTGACACTAAGGCCTCTGTGTGTATTCTAACCTTATTACCAGCTGTTCTTTGTGTAACTAAGGACTTTCTACCTGACAGGCAGTGGTTTCCTCACCTGAAGCATCTCCACCTGAAATGCTGCTCCTAGCTTTTATAATTTATTGGACTCAGACAATGTCCTGGGGAGAGTGGGGATAGTGATTAATTTTAAAGCATCCAAGTCTATTATGGAGCTTCCTATTTGGTTCCAGAAACTGCTTCCCCATTTTGACTAACCTGACCATTTAGACATATTTGATGGGAAGTAAAGCTGTGCCATAAACTTCTGCTGGAAACCTCTTGGATATGAAAGTGCACTTTGTCATCAGATAGTATCAAAAGCAGTTGGTGCAATCATTGTTTTTGTTGTTGTTGTTGTTTTTGCAATACCAGGGATTGAACTCAGGACCCTGCACTTGCCAGGCAAACGCTTAATCTACTGAGCTATCTCCCCAGCCCTGTGCAGTCATTGTTGACTTGCTTTGTGCCTAGAACTTTTAGAGATTCAAACCTACAAGCAAATGTTAAAAGTTTTCTAAAAGTTCATTCTCTCCAAGTTCCCCGCAGAAGTGAAAGCTATTGTTTTCTGTTCTCTTCTGAAGTATCCTGATCTGAGTTTTGGCCTTTGTTCATCTTTGGGATTCTCAGTTCTCTGGTCAACTTTAGAGACCTTATAATTTCCTGTGTAAAGGGCTTATTCTTTGGTTAGGGTGAGATCAGTTTATTTTTTTCTTACATGCTGTATTCTACTCAGAACTAAATTTTTTCCTTATTGTACAGGTGCCTGTTCTAACCTGCTTTGTGCTGTCTTTGCTCTGGCTATGAAACTTAGAAATCCCCTGAAATTCTAAGTAGTAGTATAAGACTTATTTCAATAGATTTTCCTGTCTTCCAGGATCTTAATTCTTCAAGGCCTACTGACTTAAACTTTCGTTTTTTCATATAGCTATCTTTGGTAGGTTTGGGTTTGTGGGGACTTTGATTTTGGTCTTTATTTTTAATTGTGGTAAAATGTACATAACATTTTCCATTTTAATTTCCCTAAGTATTTCATTCCAGTGGTATTAAGTACATTTATATTATTATATAATCATTATCAATCATCTGTAGAGCTGCTTTCATCTTACATCCTATTAAAACCAAACCAAAACAGGGGCCGGCGAGATGGTTCAGTGGTCTAAAGAGCCTGCTTAGGAGGGCTCAGGCAACTGCGGGGACTGCAGTTCGATCCCCGGCACCACATGCTGCGCCAGCGCCACCACCAGGGCAGGCTGAGCCAGCCACAAAATGAATAAATAAAGAAACAAACAAACACAACAAGCGAACAAATAAATAAATAAAACCAAACCAAAACAAAAACCTTCTCTGTTCCTTTCTTTCCCTGCAACCCCTGACAACTACTACATTAGTTTGTTTCTGAATTTGACTAGTTTAGGCATCTTATGTATATGGAATCATATAGAGTTTGATTTTTTCTGGCTGGCTTATTTCATGCAGTATAATGTGTTTTCAAGTTTCATCCATGTTTGTAGCCTAGGTCAGAATTTTCTTCTTTTTTAGGCTAGATACTATTACATTGCTTTTAGCACAGTACGTTTATCATTCATGGAAACTTGAGTTATCTCCACTTTTTTTTTTTGTATTTTAGGAAGAGTCTACAGGGTGTTCAGGGTCTCACTACATCAGACTAGTAATGATCTGCTGGTTTCCAGCCTCCCAAAAGCTGGGATTTCAAGCTTGCACCACCATAACCAGTCTCAATTGCCATTTCAGCATGCTCCAGAGGTGAGGCCAGCATGGCAGGCCCATGGATCAAACCCCTGGCCCCTGTGCCTGCTTGCAGGAGCTTTAATCCTCTGAGATATTTGACCAACCTTTCCACCTTTTGTTTATTGTGAATAATGCTGCTTTGAACATGAGTGTTCAAATGGCTGAGTCCTTGATTTCAGTTGTTTTGGATATTTACCCAGAAGTGGGATTGTTGTGTCTTACTGAAGCTCTTTATTTTAAAGAGCCACCCTACTGTTTTTCCAGTGGTTGTACCATTTTACATTCATCCCAGCTGAAAATGTTGAGTTCTTATTTTTCCACATATTTATCAACATTGTTACTTTCTATTTTTTTAAATAACAACTATCCTAGAATGTGTTTTTTTTTTTTAACTTAGATCAGAAATCAGTGTTTGTGGTACATATTTCAGTGAGTTTGACACATACCTAAAAACTTGCATCGCCACAACAGTCAAGCAACAGAACAGTTACATCATCATAAAGTTCTCCTAGCTCCCTCTTTGTAACCAGCCCTCCTATCACAAGTTTCTAACAATCACTGATCTATTTTTTATCCCTATAACTTTTTCTTTTCCTGATTATCACAAAAATTGTATTATATACTATTTTTTTTGAGACTGCCTTCTTTCATTCAGCATGACACATTTGAGATTTGATCATGTGTATCAGTAGTATGTTTATTTTCATTGTTAAATAGTGCTCGACTCTATGGCTATACCCATTTACTTACTAATTTAATACTAGAGAAACATTGAAAACTAGTTGTTTTGTCTTTTAGAAAATTCTGAGTAGAGCTAGTTTGGCAATTCTGAGTAAAGCTAGTGTAACTACATACTGATATTTGTGTGAACACATATTTTGTTTCTCTTGGGCAAATACTACTACAATGTACTAGAATTCTATGTGCTGCAATTACTTGTTAGCACTAACTACTGCTAAGTAGTCTTGGTCCTATACTCTATTCTCATATCATATTGTGTTATCTACAACTTGCCATTTTTCATCCATCCCCTCATTTTGCCAATTACATACTGTTCATTGATAAAGTTTTTATAAATGTGACCACTTAATAAAATCAAACATCAAACATAACACAAAATGTAAATAACTGTCCTTATTTGTGTCCCTTTTGTATCTAGTATGCATGTGTCATAGCTTCTCTATACACATTGCCTGCAAGGATTTACATCTTGGTTTCCTGATAAGTTTGGTAATAGGAATAGTTGCTTTTATTTATCTTTGTATTTTCAGCAAAGTTGTGGGTACAAGAGATGGGGGACTCAGCAAATATGTACTGAACAAATGTCTATGTATGAAACATGTACGGAGCTATGTATGAACATAGCTGTCTGCAATAAATTCTTTTGTCAGCACATTAGGGCTTAATTTAATGTGTGTTGCTCACTCTCCTTTCCTTCCTTTTCCCCTTCTTTCTTTCTGTCTTTTTCATCTTCCTTTTCTCCTTTCCTGTTCTTCTCTTCCTCATTCCTCTCTCCTTTTCTTTCACTGAAGATCAGAGCCAGGACTTTGTGCATGCATGGTAAACATTTTACTACTGAGTTACATCCCCATTCCTTATTGTCTCTGTTCAATTGTACTCTTTTCTGCTTACCCATCACTTAAGGTTGAATTGAAATATGTTGTTCCAGGGACCTATAACATTAAAAGATGTTACTGTGGAATTCACCAAGGAAGAGTGGAAATTACTGACTCCTGCTCAGAGAACACTGTACAAGGATGTGATGCTGGAGAATTACAGACTCCTGGTCTCAATAGGTGAGAAAGACTTCCCCATATGGAACTCCTAGGAGTTTCCACTTCTCATCCCAGTTGCTGGAACATGTAAGGGTCCTTATAAGACTGAATGACATTAGCTTTTTCCCAGAGGTAAAATGAATTCACTTTGGGTACCAGAAAAATATGTCCTAAGTAAGACCTTAGTTGCTTTCTTGAAACTGTACTTCCTTACAGAGTACCTAAATTCTAAGAAATTTGTATCATTTCTATTATTATTATTATTATTATTATTATTATTATTATTATTGTCATTTTATGTATTTGGTAAAGAGTCTCACTATACAGTTCAGACTTGTAGTGATCCTCCTGTTTTCAGCCTCCCCAGTACTGGCATTACAGGTATGCACCACCATGCCCAGTCTCATTGGCTGACTCAGTGCAACATGTGGTACAAAGGATCAAACCCCAATTCCTGTGCTTCCTTAAACAGGCACTTAGTCTGCTGAGCTATCATTTCTCTTATTTTTCTATTAATAGGTTACCGTGTGAAGAAGTCAAATGTGGTCTTGAAGTTGAAGCAAGGAAAAGAGCCATGGATACTGGAAGTGGAATTTCCACGTCGCAAAAGTCCTAGTGAGTTACAAGTTATACCCCATGTTATCAGGAGAGATTGGTGCCTCTTGCCATTTGAGATATTTTTCAGGAGTCTCTCTGAATTCCCTATGGCTTAGAAAAATAATTACAGAAACTATATCTGCACATATAAGAATCCTAAAGCATGTCCCCAAGTTTTGTTTTCTCCACTTAAATTCTTCTTTGTTATATATTTAAAAAATAAATTGTTTATATACAAAAATTTTCCTACATACAAAATCCTTTTTTCTATATACAAAATCTAAACCCTCCATAACCTCATCTGAGAATTTTATGTCTTTCTTTAGAATTCCCAGTTACTCTTCAGTTGTATTTTCTCTAATTACCAGTCTCTTCATTTTTTAATTGAAATACATTGTTCCAGGGACCAAACCAATGCACAGACCATTGGACTGTGCAACTGTAAAGTGTTTTTAAGTCTGAGTTATTTTTAAAGGACATTTCCCACTTTTAAATTAACATAGATTTTTTTTTTTTTTTTGCGGACTGGGGTTCAAACTCATGACCTTGCACTTGCCCAGCAGGCACTTGTTCCTCGGAGCTATCTCCCCAGCCCCCCAGCTTTGTTATTTTTAATACCAGTCTCAACTACTTAGTCTCTCTTTAAACTCTAAACTCATTATAAATCATTAAGTTGCTCATTCATTTTACTATTTCAATATAATTGATACCTTTATATGCATTTATCTTTCATATGAAGTACTGATTACTTTTCTTAAAATTTACTGTACCCTTTTTGGGGTATTATGATGTCAGCATTATCCCACCTGCTTCTTTGAATGCTTTTATGACCTTCTGACTTGCAGACTGATATGTTGCCAGGATCAGGAAAAAAGCCTAGTCCATATATGTTGCTCACTATGTATTTGTAGAAAGAATGAATTTTGATATACAAGACAAAGACACGTTTTTTCTATGTTCTGCTTTATGTTCCTGCAAGGATTCACTCTTTTTAAGGCTAAAACTTGTGTCTTTATGCTGAGAACTCCTACAACTGATCTCTTCATCTTTGTTTTATTTGTATCTTATTCCATATTTTACCATCTTATAAAATGGGTTCCTTTTTGTCAGAAGACCAAGAACAAACTCTTTTTTTTTTCTTTTTGAGACAGGGTCTCACCATATGGTTCATGCTGGCATTCAATTAACTCAGTGTGTAGCACTGCCTGGCCTCTGCAGTGATCCTCCTGCCTCAACCACCCAACTACTTGCTGTGGTTACAGGCATTCACCAAAAATTTTAATTGAAATTCTCAAAAGTAGTTGTGTAATACAGCAGATTTATACTGTCCCTGGCCTTTCATGGTAAGCTAATGGTAACTTACTATTATGGTATATGTTAAAACTTTTTTCTCAAGAACAAGTCTGGTTCTGTTTGGGCTACAGAAGCTTATTTGTCATTTTAGCTGTCAGACATGTTAATCTCCACCTTGCCCTTCTGTCACATGTTTTCATGCATAGAAACTTATTTCGTGTGTATATAAGTTAACCTTATATGAATCCTTATCATTTTCTTCACAAATTCAATGTAGATTCAAGCACAAATACCTGTTTAGAATCTTTTACTTTCATAGATCATTTATTTTTTATTTTATGAGATAGGATCTTCCTATGTAACCCGAGTTGGCCTTGAACTCACAGCAGTCTTTCTGGCTCAACCTCCCAAGTACTGGGATTAAAGGCAGGCATGTGCCACCATACCTGGCTAGTTTAATGCATATATTTTTTTTTCTGAAAAGGTTCTAGAATGCTGTTAAGTAATATAATCTTTAAGGATGATAAAATAAAATAGAATAAAAAGTATAGGAGCTAAGATATAAAAGCAACATTTGAGAATTGTATTGTGGGTAATGGTGCTTTGGAAGTACAGGATTCGATAGTCAGGACAGGTATAGAATTGAAAATGTCAGTTTCTATAACTGGGAATTCATCCTGTTGTGTAGATGGTTTGTTTTCTGCTTTTTCAAAAATCATTCTTTTGAGATATATACATTTTGGGGCTTTTCTAACCTGGTGAAAATTAAACCATCTATGTAGAGAGTGAAAGCCTATGCTCTAGTACTGTTCCTCTAAATATGAGGAAATTGATGACTGAGTTAATAAAAGTTAAGGTAACTGTCAATACTTTAGTATTAGCAGCTTGCCTCTTAGCTCAGTTGCTTAAGCCCCAGTGTGGGCAAACCCAGTGCAGAGCAGGTGACTGTGGTTCAATTCCCAGCTCCAAATGCCACACCATTGAAGCCCTAAAGGTAGCTTGAGCCCACCAAAAAACAAAACAAAACAAAGCCTTTAGTATTGACATCTGGTTGTGGATAGATAGAACATAAAATTATTTTCCCTGATCTACAGTTTCACTATCCATGCGTTCAGTTATCTGCTTTGTCTTATCTGGGCTATGAATAATTCTTTGTCCAGCATATCCATGCTATGTGCATGACTCACTTTAGTCGCTCAGTAGCCATCTCAGATATCAGATCGACCACTGAGCATTGCAGTTTAAGTCATCCTTACTTTACTTAAAAGTGGCCCTGAAACACAAGGGTAAGGATACTGGCAATTCAGATATGCCAAAGCGAACCTGTGAAGTGCTTCTTACAACTAACAAGGTGAAGGCTTAGATGTATGTACAAAAGAATATACTATACATAGTGTATACTACAGAATATGAAAGAATATAGTATACATAATGTTGTGTATGTTCTGTGGTGTAGTATCCCCTGGGGATCTGGGACTGTGTCCCCTATGGGTGAGGAGTAGAGAGTATGATACAAGGAACCCTGACACATAGAACTAAGTGTGACTTGAGAAGGGGGAAAGGCCTATACTTCAGCTCCTTTATCTAACTTAATTTTTTCCTGATATTTCTAATAATACAGCTGTCCACTAATTTTTCTCATTCTGCTTACTGTTCACTATCTTTAATGGGATTGCAACATTCTCTGGGATGACCACATTGCTGCTCAGTGACACTTGGAGTGTATTTTGTCCTTTTGTTTGAGTATATTTTGTTCCGTGTTGTTATTGTTTTTTTAATTTTAAAGAGAACTTTAAAAAATGAAAATACAGAATCTGAAAACAAAATGATAGCAAATTAACAATGGTTGTTATATTGCATATTGTTATCTTCAGAGAAGTTCAGATTGCCAGATACAGACATTCAAAACTGGTCAAACAATTAGGCATTAGCCGTTCCTTTCAATAAACCAATAGAAATTAGTAGTATAGGGGCACTGGAGATAGTTTAGTGGTCTAAGTGCCTGTGTAGGTAAGTGCAAGGACCTGGGTTTGATCCCTGGTACCTCATGCTGTGCCGGCCCCACCCTAGGTACAACAAGCTTGCCACCAAGACTGGGTGTGATGGTACATGCCTGGAATCCCAGCACTGGGGAGGCTGACATAGGAAAATCTCTATGAGTCCGAGCTGCATAGTGAGACCCTGTACCAAATATATAAAATTTTTTTAAAAAATAGTAGTACAGTTATCTAAGCTACTGTGCATGTATGTGTGTGTATTTCCCTTCCTTCTTTCTTTCCTTTATCTTTTCTCCCATCCCAATTACTCTTTACTTTTGAGCAGTTTCCTTCTTTTTCACAATACCTTTTCTAACTTTCAGATTTATTTACTCTTTCAGTTTCTTACATTAGGAAGACAGTATGATGTATACACATGTGGGTCTGATTATTTCACTTATGAGTATGATCTCTAATTACATCCATTTACCTATAAAAGTCTTCTTTATAGCTCAATAATACTCCATTCTATAAAAAACACCACATCTTTTTGTATCTATTTCTCATTTGATAGGCATTTGGATTCCTTCCAATATTTAGCTATGACAAATTGTGTGACTGTAAACATGGGTACACATATATCGCTGTGGTATTCTCATTCCAGAAAGAATGACTAATATCAAGAAACAAACCAGTAACAAAGACTGTGAGGCTGCGGAGAAAAATGAACCCTTCTTCACTGTTAGTGGAAGTGTAGACTGGTACAACCATTGTAGAAATCATTGTGGAGATTCCTCAAAAAACTAAAATTGGGGTCCTATTTGACCCAGCTATTTCTCTTTTAGGTATTTTTCCAGAAAAATTGAAAACTGCATGTTGTTTTTGTCTTAGCTGTAACCTGCCTGTTTTTAAAGTCACATTTGTAAAAGTGGGAGAGATGCTTAGGTTATAATCAGGTTCCTTCCTGTTTACTACAGAATTTTTAATTTTTTTCCAAAATAATGGGCAAAGGAGTTTCCATTTGAATTCTTTTAGTATTTAGCCTGAAGCCTAGGAATCAACTCTGTAAATATAACAGTGTGTTACAATCTCAATTCTCTTATAGAAGACCTAAGGAATATCCATGATCGCAGAGTGTTGAACCAGGAAAGCTCAGCTGGTAATTCAAGGCAAGTTCAACAATTAATATTTAAGCTAGAAGCTTTATGGCAAGTCTTGACAGGGCTACTGGGAATGGGGGAGTATTAGTTAATACTAAATATGGAAAAACTGACTTGGGAGTAAGTCCCAAAGAATATAGTCAAAATGGCAGTGCCATTTTATATAACACTCCGTAATAAGATCAGGAGATTCTAACATGGAAGTCATCTTTTGCTTCTTCTAAATCATCCAAAGTAGACTACAGGCAGCTGGGAAATACTGTGACATAATGCATGTGAAGGTTTATTCTTTCCAGTGTGAAACTTCAGTGTGTGACAGAATATTAACAATGGTGAAGACTTGTGAACCTAGCAGATATGTGAACATCTCTGGAAGTTGGTCCTCAAGAGTTACTTGAAAAGTACACACAGACAGACAGACAGACAGACAAACAGATACACACACACACACACACACACACACACAGCCTTAAAAGTCTTACCTATTAATGAATCTAAAACTTTTTATGTAGGACTGGAGAACTCAAAAAGCTTCAGAAAACTTATCGCCAAATAGAAAGCTATGAATGTAACGAATGTGGAAAGACCTTCTGCCAGAAGTCTGCCTTTACAGTTCATCAGAACACACACTTTGAGAACAAGTCTTATGACTGTGATAAATGCGGAAAATCCTTTTCTAAAAATGAAGACCTCACAGTACATGAGAAAAGTCACACCAGAGATAAAACCTATGAATGTAAAGAATGTAAGAAGATCTTCTACCACTTGTCATCTCTTAATAGACATCTAAGAACTCATGCAGGGGAGAAACCTTATGAATGCAGTCAGTGTGAGAAATCCTTCTACCAGAAGCCACACCTAATGGAACACCAGAAAACACACACAGGGGAGAAACCCTTTGAGTGTACAGAATGTGGGAAGTTCTTCTATGTGAAAGCATACCTCATGGTTCATCAGAAAACACACACAGGGGAAAAACCCTTTGAGTGTAAGGAATGTAGGAAATCATTCTCGCAGAAGTCACATCTCACAGTACATCAGAGAACACACACAGGGGAGAAACCCTATAAATGTAAGGAATGTGGGAAGTTATTCACTAGGAATTCACACCTCAAAACCCATCAGAGAACTCATACAGGAGAGAAACCCTATGAATGTAAGGAATGTGGGAAATTCTTCTACCAGAAGTCAGCTCTCACAGTACATCAGAGAACTCACACAGGGGAGAAGCCCTTTGAATGTAATAAATGTGGCAAACACTTCTTCTATAAATCAGACCTCACTAAACATCACAGAAAACACACAGGGGAGAAGCCTTATGAATGTACAGAATGTGGTAAATCTTTCTCTGTAAATTCAGTCCTCAGATTACATCAGCGGACTCACACAGGGGAGAGGCCATATGAATGCAAGGAATGTAGAAAATCCTTTTCTCAGAAATCACATTTTATCATACATCAGAGAAAACACACAGGAGAGAAACCCTATGAGTGTCAGGAATGTGGGGAAAGCTTTATCCAGAAGTCACAACTCACAGCACATCAAAAGACACATACACAGAAGGAGAAAGCTGACAAGTAGTATGGGTAAGGAATTTCTGTCTGAACTCATCCTTTAGCATGAACATATGATTCACAGGAGAGAAACCAAATGCATATCATTAAGAAGGAAAACTTTTTCCACTAATTTTTTACCTCATAAGTTATCATCAAATACACAGAAAATAATTATACACAGTTATTCAGAAGTTTTTTCCACACACTAGACTTGACTGATTGTCATACATTATAGATAGCAGAAACTGTACAAATTGTAACCCATGAAGAAAAGTTTTATTTCAGAAGGCATACTTTATTTTCAACATAGAAATCACACAGGAAAAATCCTTAAGTAAAATGAATGTTAAGTTTTCTGTCAGGGCAGCCAACACTACACAATGAAAAGCTCACAAGTGTGAGAAATTCCTGAGGGTATCTTGAGTATTCCACTCTTACACACATTGTTCTCACATATTAGAAAATTCAAAGGGGATAAGTGTAAAAATTGCAGTAAATATATGTCTTTATCAAGAACTGATGTTTCATTGAATATCACATCAGTGCTTGGATAATACCTTTATAGATATTTGAAAGATTTTCACCCAAAAAGAAAATAATTTATTCTGAGGAAAGCACTTATACTGTAAGTCATATTACAGATTCCAAGATTGCTTTTTCTTTTTAAAGAAACTTGCAAATGCATATATATATATATATATATATATATATATATATATATATATATATGACATGTTTTTAAAGCCAAAATGAGTTATCAGGCATATCGTTAAATACACATGAAGAGTCTTAGTGTAGGGCTTATGTATGTAAGTATGCAACAAAATGTAACTTGTAGATGTCTAACATATATGTGAATCAATTGCATAGTTTATATAGGAAAACATGTCACCTCAGTTCAGTAACTTATGTATGGGAAGATGTGACCCATTGTCTCACAGGTGACTCCTGTTGTTAATATATACTGTAGTGCAATGTGCAATACTCTTTTAAATTATAGTGTATCTCTTCTGTCTTCTTCTTGGCACTTAAATATATATAGTTACTGACCTAACCTTTTAGCATGGAACTAAAATCTTTTTGTGAAATGTTCAGCTGTGTGATCAGCCAAACTTTGAAGTAGGGACATATTTTTGCAAAAGTCTGAGCTGCTTAAAAGTACCTGAAAGTAGTAAAATTATTGCATTCAGCACAATAAAAACTGAGTGCTATACAAGAAATATAATTTCTCTTACCTCACCTGCTCAGGTTTGAGCAGGTTAGAGCTATCTGTGTCTGTATTCAGAATCAGAGTCCTAAATGTTTTTCCCTCTCTTTTTCATCCTAGTAGAAGTAACATAGCATAATGATTAAACTTACTTTGCAAAGTAAGTTTTCTATTACCTAAAGCTGGCAACATGGCAGCCATTTACATGTATACTTTTATAAATGTCATGTGTTTTAGAAATTATGTACACAATAATTGTGAATAGGCAGTTTTGTGCAGTATATTTATATGCTAAAAGCTTAAGCTTACAAGTAATTTTTTTTAAAAATGTAGTTTTTACTTGAATTGTAGACTCCAGGCTCCTATTGACTTGGCTTAGATGCCAGCATGGGATCTGATGTTCATCTCCCACTGTGCCTCAGTACCTTTTTTGCAACCGTAGCAGTAATAACATTGTAGGA
>PVKN010023316.1:0-14837 GCA_004027915.1 Capromys pilorides | reverse complement strand
GCAAATATTAGATCCCTTCCCTGCCACACCTGCTAAAGAATATTCCGTCTTACAGTAAATTTTTGGTACTTTTGAGGTGATCCTGGGTGAGGGAAGATGGATCAGGCATCGGGTTGAACTATGAGGAGGTCAGAGGTCACAAAGGAAAGGACGACACGGAAATTGGAGTGGTGGCCAGACCGAGAAGCGGGGGCAGAGCGTGCAGGGTGCACAGAAGGGTGGGAAAATGGCCTTCCCCATGCTTGCTGGAAGTGAGGTGGGAAACTAGGGTGAATGCCTAATTTTTAAAACTCTATTACAGAACAAGACGCATTGCTGCTGACCCCCCTCAAAATCATCCCCATCCCCTTGAACACAAGTGTCCTGTCATTCTCGACCCTTCCTGAAGCAGTCTGGAAGTGCTATCTCGTGTGTGTCACATGCAGGGCTGTCAAGATGCAGGGGGCCATAAATGTGGGGAGTCACTAGGAGGAGCCCTGTGTCCTCACTGAAATGGCTTCCTAGAATCTACTCTGAAAATCGATGTGGCTCTTGTTTTCTGGTGGGCAAAGCTGGCAGGGGCCTCTAGCTCCTTGAGGGACACTTCCTGGCTCAAGTGCAGATCCTGCAGCCTGCTAGGGTTGTATACAGCTGGGGGTGTGCACCTCACTGTATCTTGTCACAGGCCCCATCGGGGGCAAGATCCGCTTACAGCTAAAAACGGAAAACCTCCTAGGCTGAAGCAGCTTGCCGCTGCGTCAGCAAGGCTTGCTAGAGAAGACTGAGCCTAGGTCCGCTTCCAGGCTGGCTGACGACGCCCTGCGTGGAGTGCGGCTGGCCACTCACCGGACCGGCTAAGAAGGGCTCGCCAAATTCCAATCTGCTCTGCTCTTGGTCTCCATTTGATTCGCACCTGGTACAGTGGCTGCTTGACACCCTGAATGAGTTCAAAGCTTTTCCATTTCTTGGTCATCTTGCCCTTGGGGAAGAACTAGAAGACGCCTGGTGCCTGATCCAGTGGGTAGAGTCCTGAACACACGTGTGCTCATAAGCCCGTCTCTGCGCCGGGCCGCTCTCGCAGCAGTGTCCACCGAGGGTTTATTGACGTTTCCATGGGTGCATCTTGGCTGTACATATGGACATATGCGTCCTAGGGAATCTGCACCAGTGATCTCTCGTCTTCTTTGCTTCCCGTTCTCCTCCTTTCCCTTCAGCCCCTCTCTCCCCTCCTTACTTACAAAAGCTTTGTTTCCAATTTTCCCCTTCTATTCTCAGGCTCTGTCACAGAAAAGTCACTCCACAGGGCAGGAATGTGCAAGGTGGAGTTTACTTAACATCGAGGTGGGCACTACGGGGTGACTGCTGGTGGCCCAGCTGCCAGGTCCCTTTCTCCCCCTCCCTGCTCCTCATCTGCCTCCCAGCCTCCAGCTCTGCAGACCTGCCCAGCCCCACCCATCCCACCGCCCCTAAAGGCCAACCACGTGCTCTCCTTAGGGGACCACGGAGCACAACGTAAACGCTTTTGCCGTCACATAAGTTCAGAAAAGGGGAATTGATGGTGCATCATTTATTCACGATGGCAGTTGTTTTCACTTTCTTGGCATAACCATAACCCAAGTGCCTGTGCCTCTTCTGGGCCCCTGTGGGTGTTGTCAGGACAACATTCTCACTAGAAAGGGATTCTGATGAGCCAAGGACTTGGAAAATTTTGCAGCTAGACGTAAGGCTGGGAATGGCCTGCCTTGACCTCACTTAGCTAGATGGCTCCAGGCAAAGCCTGGACAGAGTGATCAGCTGGGAGGACAGGTCATATTCAGGACCATGCCAAAGGTCAGTTCACCTCCAAGTGTTACAGTACCCTAGGAGCCACCCACTGTGTGCATGCAGGGAGGAGCGGAGGGGACAGGGTCCCTGCCCACAGGCCACCTGGGGTCAGTGGGTGAGACAGCGGTGACACAAGCAACTCAAAGAGCACGAGCTGCCAGGGCAGGGGAGACCCTGGGGACACAGGACAGCATCCTAGCTTCTCCAGCACATTTGCCCTAGAAAGGGATGGCAAGAAGGGTCTACCAAGAGCAAGTGCAGAGGTGAGGAAGGAGAGGAAAGGGGCGCCCTGGGGTGCTGGGCCCGGGTGAGGGCCTGGGGTGGCTCTGGAGGGAAGCGCTGTGCTTGGCTCCCTCGCCCTCTGGGTTTCCAAGCTTCAGGATGAATCCATCCCCTGGTCTTCATGCCCCTTTGTTCCTGCAGGACCCCAGAATTCCCAAGTCCCAGGTGGTGCCCGTCACCTCTGACGCTCCCACCCGCTGCTGGCAGTGTTGCTCTGAAGCTGAGACCCACGGCCCGGCAACGGCTCAGCTTTCTGCCCTTCATCTGTGTCACACTGTCAATCCCCCAAAACAACAGCTTCATAAAACATCGTTTTTGACTGAGATAAATAAATCTTCCTTTAAGAACTTGCCTGAGATTTTTCTTGACCAGTCTTCCAAATAATATTAACATGTCGGCACATTAAAAACTGAATATGAAATCCTTTTCCTGGATCTGAATATGATGCAGTCTAGAGACAACGATGATTAATAAGTAATTGATGGGATAGCCAGTAATAGCTGCAGCCTGGAGTCGCATCAATAAGAAAGCCGCTCTCCACAGATCCACACTGCCCAGGACACAGGGAGAGGCTGCATGCCCTGACGGCGTGGGCGCAGGACGTAGGGCTGGGCGCCCGGCTGCGGCTGGCATCTGGCTCAGGCCCTCTCCCTCGTGTGCTTCTCCGCAGGCTCACCTACGCTGTTACCACTGGAATAAATAAGTTTCAGAAGGCAAAATATACTGGAGCAGGAAGACAAAGGCAACCCTGGAGGGTGCTCGGAGTAACGGGCCGGGCCGTGGGGCCTCTGAGGGCGGGGAGGGGAGTGAGGAAGCTCGGAGGAAACAAGCACGGGGTGGCCACAGCGCCACGGGTCTCCGTCGAACAGCCAGAGTGGGATACGGCTGAGGAGAGAGCACGCAGAGGGGAGCATGCCTTGCAGCAGAGGGTCCTGGTGGCTGAGAGTTCAGGGTGGAGCTGTGCAGGGTAAAGTGGATTTCCGTGGCAGGGCTAATGTGTTGTGGAGGCCACAGAAGTAGAGGAGATCGGGTGCACCAGTGCAGCTGCAGGGCAGACGGCCCTATGCACCTGCTGCACAGGATGGTGGCAGGCGGAGCAGTGGAGGGGCTTCAGTGGCGGGCATGGGGCATCCGGAAGTGACAGCGTCAGAGACAGTAGCCGAGGGGAGGGGAGCGTAGCCAGGACTCTCCAGGACAGCAGAGCCTGGGCCAGAGGCTTCCTTGCTGACTTTGCCTTTCGCTTCTGGGGTCAGGCGCAGGCGACAGGAGGGGCGGCGGGGATGGGTGAGCGGGCTCCACCCCGCGTTCAGATGCTCCCAGGAAGCCACGCTGAGCACACTCGGAATGCCTCCACCTCTTCCTGCGTCAGCCACGGTGGCCTCCGAGGGCTCCAGCTGCATCTGCGCAGGTGGCTCATGCCGAGTGTCAGGCAGATTTCTGCAGGGGTCCCGCCAAGAGGCCCCCACAAAGCCCCAAGGAGAAATCAAGTGACAACAAAGTGCAACTCAGACAACGGAGGGTCGGGCTCTCTCCTGTCCGGAACCCATTGTCACAGCAGAGGCTGCAGCAGGAAGGGGCAGAGAGAAGGTGAGATGGGCAGAGGAGTCACAGGCAGGTCAGCCACAGGTGGGGCAAAGGAAAGGCCAGGGGGGGCACAGGCACCGAGGGGGCTGCAGATGGGGTCATCGGCCACCAAAGTCCAGGTAGAGTGTGGACCCCAGACTTGCGGAGAACACAGGTAAGAAATCACCTCATGCCTGAGAAAGACTGAGCTGCACAGAAGGGGCCACAGGGCAGATCCGTGGTCACTGGGCCAAGTGGCTCTGGGACCCAGCAACCTCAACCAGACCTGGAAATCTGATCGAGGCCCGGCCACTGGGGAAGCAAGCTGTGGCCTCACCACTAGTGTCCACGCAGTGTCATGAACAGTGGCTGCACTCCCAGAAGTGTAGCCCGAGTGAGGAAATTTATGATGTGGCTATTTAAGGTTTTCTAGGGAGAGACCCAGAGGAAAGAAGCAGCAGCAGGAAGGGAGTCCGAGAAACTCTGATGCACTGAGATCTAATTTGTCAGATGCACTTGGCAGTTTTATTTATCAATTTGTCAATTAACAAATTAGCGTTTAGATTTAGTTAGAGCTCTTCGGGGAGTGCAGGCGGTCATGCTCCCCTGGGCGGGAGCCTCTCTGGGCTGGCTCATAAATCAAGTTTACAGACCTGCAAAGAGGAGTCGCGGCCGGAACTGGCGGCCTTCGGGGTCTCAGCCGGACTCCCTTCCTGCCTCTGCCACGTTGCCTCTCCACCTCAGCACACAAATCACCACGCAGAAGTGGAAGGATGTCCCGCTGCACTGCAGCCTGTTGTGGCATAATAGGCTGTGGCCTGATCTTAGTGTTTGTCTAGCCTGGCACCTCAGGTGGCAGATGCCAGGCTGAAGTCATGGGGGAGAAGGGGCTGGGGCGCCCTGTGCTGCCTTTGGTACCCAGCGCCAGGAAAGACAAGGTGAGCTGGATGTAGCCACCACCTGGACGGCTGGCCCGGGAGAGGCAGCCCTGGGTCCTCGCAAACGGCTCCACAGGGATTTCGGCTTCCTTCTGGCTGCAGGGCAGCGCTGTCCTTTTGTTCCCTGCCATGTAGGCCCCTCCAGTGTGGTGAGTCCCGTGATCAAAGCCTGGAAAGGACTGGGGGGGCACCCTCATATTTTGGAACTCAATCCTAGAAGTGACATCCAGCAATTGCCGTGTTATTCAAAGACAGTCCCCAGGTAAGGCCACATTAAAGATGAGGGGGTGTCAAAAAGGCGTGCATTTTGGGGGGCAGGGTCATCGGGACCATCTTAGGGGCTACCCAGATCCCAAGCGTTGTCATACAAAGCATCAGAATTCAGGGACTCAGGAGCAGAGGTTTATTAGCCTTTTCTCAATTTCAGACTAGAGGCCTGAGCACGGTCTAGGATGGAGAGATGGCTGTGTCCCTCCAGGAACACTGGCGACTTCTATCCTCTGGCCCCATCCTCCCCCAGAAGTGGAAGGCGGGGACCCCAATCAGATGTCCACCTGGCATCCACACTGCTGCCCCCCACACAGTTGTGGGGAGTGGTTGTTCCCAGCAGAGCCTGAGGTGATTAACCCCACAGCCCTGCAGAGACCCCCGCCTGCCTCAGCAAATAGGAAAGGTGAGAGGCTTTCACCTGGGGATACCGCACCCTAGAACAGTAGTGTAATAAGCTACTTAATATGCAATAGCTCTAGTCCACAGGCTTAGAACCAGATCACTATTGTATCCTCCCTCTAATGCTTGGGAATGAAAAGGGGCAAGAAGAGCAACAGGTGCTGTGGGGCTGAGGGGAAGGAGCGACCGCACCTCGGTGGCAGCGCAGGCCCAGGCAGCTCTGTGGGAGCAGGGCTGGACTCCTCAAAGCATGGGGGCCGGAGGTCCCATTCTACCTGGCTACTCCTCTCCGGGCTATTTTTCCAGAAGAACTGTAAATATCATACCACGGCGATATATGTGCACCCATGTTTATAGCAGTGCACTTTGTCATAACTAAGTCTGGGAAACAACTCAAATGCCCATTGACTGAGAAATGGATAAAAAAAGATGTGGTAGTTTTCTGCAATCGAGTATCACACAGCTGTAAAGAAAGAGAAACTCAAAGCTTTTATAGGTGAATGGATCCAACTAGAAGCTGTACTCGTAAGTGAAATGAACAGGAGCCACATACATAAAGTTCCTCTGGTCTCCCTAGAGTAAGAATCTGAAACAATAAAAATCTGAAAGCCACAATGGATAGAGTAAAAGTGAAAGAGACTGAACAGGAGGAATAAACAATTGAGATGAGGGAAGGAGAAAAGACAGGAAAAAAGACAAAGGGGGAAATCACGTGAGCAGATGCACAGGATAGCCGCGGGGATTGCACTGCCCACTTCTATCAGTGCCACGATGCTAGCAGTCGATGCCTGAAAGTTTTACTGTGACCATTTTTATACACCAGGACCTGCACTCCAAGCCTTGAGGATAACAGCGTGCAATGCAACCACCACAGCTGAAGACCTCCCACCCTATTTTCTTGCACATACACAAAAATGTGTGTCATTTATAATGTCTTATCTATATTTTAGACTCTATTTAAAATACATTAAAAAATAAACTTCCTGTGAGTTTAGAAGCTCAAAAAAATAAAATTACTTCCAGCATGTCACCTAACAGGAATGTTGCCCTGGTGGTTCCTGCTGTCATCTCACTGGTGGGCTTTGCCCACGTGGTGACCACACAGAGCCACAAGGAGCTGGGAAGTGTAAGCCTTGGTGGCCAGTGATGCACCCTGTCAAAACCGGGGTGGGGGACTCTTACAACCCAAGCAGAGAGAATGACTAAGGAGACAAGAGGCAGGCCTGACCTCAGCAGTGAGCAAGGCATGGGCAATTTAACACTTAATTTATCACTCTCAGGTGCTGCAACAGATGTTTAATAGTTCCAGCTCTGCCATTCACTTTATAGCTATAATGGTTGCCAAAACACACTATACTCAGACAGACACAGTGGCTAGCTCCTTCACAAAAAATTTTCTGCTTGGTTAGAAAATCCCAGTCCTAACAAAGAGTGGTTCAAATATGCTTTTCCCCAACCTGAAAAGAAAAATTAAGTGCATTATAAGTTGGGGCAGCATTGCACTGTTGTGCTTTGTTAGTAAAAACAGAAATGCTGATACCAAGTTATAAAATGAGGAAATTACTGGACATCTGTTAAGATAAGTAAACTCTTGACTTTTATATATTTTATCACCGCAGTCTACCCAATCAAGTGAGCCTGGGTGCACTCTTTTAAGAGATTAATTTATTCATAAAGAAAATCTCTGTGGACCCCTATTGAGTTACAACACACCGGTGCTGATAAACTCTTCCAAATGCAAGCGCTGATTAGGGCTGGGTGCTGGGTCGTCACTGTTGAGAGGCCTCCCAGCGGCTTGGCAGACACTGGACCAGCAGCGTCCGGACCCAGCACCAGCAGGTGACTGCGCTGGGGCACAGTGTTCGCAGTCCTAGCACACGCGCTGTCTCTGAGTCGCATGCTTAGCAACGTGCCGGTCTTCTGGTTTAAGCAAGAAATGCCCCAGCCCTTTGTACTTAAATTTAAAACTTCCCACCCTGAATTACGTGGCTTGCCAGTTCAGCCAGTTCCACAGCTGAAGAATTTGCACTGGCTTTTACCATCTTGAAATCTGTCACTAGAGCCATTGGCCAGGGCACGACTCATGGATGTATAGGGTCTTCAGGTGGAAGTCTCCACATCTACCAAGCGTGTTCTTAGAGTCACCCGTGTCTGAAGGCATTTGCAAGAGATGCAAGGTGCTTGGGTGCATCTGCGGTCTCTCACCTAGTCATTGACAATTTATAACTGCTGTTCAGATCTTTCCTTTTTTAAAAAGAAAAATACAGTTGAACTCTGCATCTTTCTTGCTTCTCTTACCCTCTGGTACAATAAGTTACAGTGCGGATTCCACGAACTCTGCTTTGGAGGTTCCTTGGTAATTTCTTTCTTTCTTTCTTTCTTTCTTTCTTTCTTTCTTTCTTTCTTTCTTTCTTCTTTTTGCATTCTCCTTTTAAATTTTTCAGTTCAGGGATCGGCTTTTCACTTGTTTGTTCGTCGGCTCATTCATTTGTTTGTTTGTTCATTCATTTTTCCTTACCGAGTACTTTCTGAGCACCTGGTGCGTGCTGGGAACCTTGCTGGAAGCTGAGACCTCAAGGCAGAAGGCTCCGCCCTTCTTCAGGGGCCTCTGCCTCAGTGTAACAGCATTGTGTTAAGACAATGAAATGCATTTGTGGCCGCACTGCAGGATGAACATGGGAAAGGCAGGGACTAGAACCTCCCCCAGGAGTCAGAGATGGCTGACCAGACAGGTTAGCCCTGCTGTGAGAGCTCCAGAAGGGCCGTGTTCTGGAGGCTGAACCCGGAAAGGTACAGGAAAGGGCGGGAGCAGGAAAAACACAGTGAGCTCATGGCATGTCACCCCCTTGACATGCGGAGTCAGTGGGTGCAGAGGAGTGGGTGGGTTGTGGAGTCGGACTGGGAAGAGCCCACAGGCATGCTGGTGCCACTGTGGCCGCTGACTAGGCAGCAGAGGACAGGGCTGTGTATTTGCATTAGAAGTGCCACTCTAGCTGGGGTGGGAGGACCCCCAGGGTCAGGCTGGAGGCTCTGGCATGGTCCACGTGGCCAGAGACACTGCCCTGTGCTGGGACAGAGGCGATGTGGATGGATTCAGGGACAGCCAGAGTGCGGAGGGGGCAGGAGGACTTCCTGTGGGTGGCTTGTGGGACTCGTGGGCGGTGGTGACAGTCGCAGCTGGGGACACAGCAAGGAGTAGCCTTGACAAGGGGCACCTGAGGTCGGTGGCCACGTTGAGCACAAGACGCCAGGAGGGGGATGTTCCCAAGACTGTGGAAGGCCGTGGGCTGCTGGGTTCTCGCAGCCTGGGCACAACATGCGGGCGGGGCCTCCTCCGTCTTCTGTTCCTTCACAGCCGCAGCCTTGGGACCCGCTGACCATCGGCTCCACCACACCTCCTCCTTGCCGACCCTTTTCCTATCATGGCTCAGAGCCCCGGGCAGGCCCCGTGCCTCCCCCGAGGGGCCTTCTTCCCTCCCCCACAGTCCAGCCATCACCAGCCCACTGCCTGTGCACGGGATGCCAGGCCCCACGCCTGTGGGCACAAACATGACACACGTGTGGCTGAGAGTGCAGCATCCACATCAGCATGGAGCCAGGCCACAGAGCTGCAGAAAATGGCGACCGTGCCCACGGCCACACATTGGGGGATGGGGGTCCCGTGGTCTTCTCCTGCCCCTGTGGAGGTGTTCTGTGTGCGTCCTGGTGGAGCTTTGACAAGACGCGCCATGATCCCCTCCAGGCTTCCTCAGGGCCTGCACCCGGGGCCCACAGCAGTTTCCTCCCCCGGCCCCACCCATCTCACCTCTGCCCCCTTGGTGCTGACTCCGCTCCGGGGCCACCTGAGATCATACCCAGGAAAGCAGCCCTGGTGGCACTGCAGACAGCGTGAGAAGAGAAGGGAGCGGGCTGGAATGCGCTGCTCCTCCCTCACCAGCCAGACAACGTCAGCTAACCTTGAGAGGAAACCATGGTGACTGTCAATGCAGGGCACAGCCACAGTCACCTGGGCGCAGCGAGCCGGGGGCGAGGACAGCAGCAGGTCATGGGCAGGGGCAGTGCCATTCAGGGCACTGTGAGATGCGGGCTGCTGGGAGTAATTCAAACCGGGCCCCAGGGACCCAGAGCAACAGAATGGTGCCAAGCCTGGAGCGTGGCTCACCTGAGCTGTCAGGTGACAGCCTGGCCTGAACAGGATACTGTGACACCTTGAGGCCCCGTCCTGGGAGTCAGTGTTCCCAACAGGGCAGAGAGCTCCTGTCACCAGGCAAAGGCCCTGGCCCATGGGTGCTGTACCCTGAGCAGTTACTCAGATTGGTGTGGCTCCCAGCAGCAGCGTCTCTGAACCGTGGCTGCTCTCACAGTCAGGTCCACTGGCCAGCAGAGTCTAGCCAATGCTCGCCAGGCGGGCTGGGTCTCAGGCGCTATAGCCCAGGAGCAGCAGCCTTCTGTACTGAGTGCCCAGAGCTCACCTCATTGTCGCCAGCTTCCCTGGGCCATTTCTGCCAACGCTGCTCATGGGTAGAGGGGGCTCGGCCCAGTGGGTGGTGACAGGTCCCAACTGAGACTCCCAAGAAGGCCCTGGGTGGGCAGGGGCTGAAGCTGCTCTTGGGAGCATTATCCAAGCCCATCTTGGAGGCCCTGGGGAGTTCCAGCAAAGCAGATACTATTGGGCCACGTCCTGAACCACGTGTGGAGCAGAGACTGGGCACATGCTTCAGAAGAGCTTCTCAGGTACTGAGAGTGTGTGCTCCTGGGGTCCAGCCAGGAGGTCCTGAGGCCAGGAGGCCCTGCAGCCAGGGTGTCCTGTGGCCAGGGTATCCTGTGGCCAGGAGGTCCTGTGGCCAGGATGTCCTGTGGCCAGGAGGTCCTGTGGCCAGGGTGTCCTGTGGCTGCCAGCCAGCGTGGCCACTACACTCATTTCCTCCCAAGTACAAGTTCCCTATTTCAGAGGGCTCCCCTGTGACTGCTCCAGTGTGGCACCATAAATTAAAATGAAAAGCCCCTCCTGTCCAGGCCCATTCTCTGTCTGGAGAGGTGAGAACCTCCAGGCCCAGGGCCGCTCAGGTTCGGTGACCAAGCTGGACGGAGGCAGCCTGGCCAGAAGTGTAGCTGCTGCTCCCCAAGGAGAGCCCGGGTGCACAAGGATCTCCAGACCTCACCAGACCAGAGCGATCCCCAGTGTCTGAGGCTTCTTGTCCACGAACTGTTCTGTGGTTGGAGGAGGTGATATGACAGCAGAGCCCCTGGGGTGGGCAGGGCTTGTGGTCTCCTGGGGAACAAAAGGAAACAAAAGATGGAGAAAACATTCTGGGCTGGCCAATAGGTCATGGCTGTCCTCTCCTCCTGGTTTCCTGTCCGGCTGACTGGCCGACAATGGTCTTCCAAGCCCCTCCAGCTTCCAGACTCCAGAGCCTTCACGCTGTCCTGTGCCCTTGTGCTCACGATCTGTGTCCCTGACCCGGGAGCCTCGCACCACGGGGGTCCTCTGCCGGCCCCGGCGACGTGGCTCTGCTGCTTGCCTGACTGCAGGCAGACTCTGCCCACAGCCTGGAAGTCTCGCAGCATCAACAGAGTGGTCCCCCATGCTGGGAGCTGCACCTCCTCGATGCTGCCACAGACAGAGGCTGCGGCTGTGTACAGAGCCGCCGCCCGGCCCCAGACCAGCTCGTTCAGATGGCTTGGCTGCATTCGTATCTTCCTATTCCTTCCACACATACCAGGCACCACTCCTACCAGGCAGTGTCCTTGTCACACAGGCATAGGGATGACGCCTTGGGCCCCTGGCCTGAGCCAGTCTTCACTGGCTGGGGTTCAACCATTTAGAAGAAATTCCAGAGTGTCCCCTGCCCTGCCTCATCCTCCAGCCTCCTGCAGGGACCTCAGCTGCCTGACCTCTCCCAACCCAGGCCCGATCAGCTCCCAGCTTCTTCTGCTAATTCTGCACGTGAGATGCCGGTTGTGGCTGATTCCCGCTGTGCAGTGACACAGTGGGAGCCTCTAGTCACCCTCCGCAGTCACTCACGATCAGCAATGCGTTTACTCAGTGTGCTCTTAGAGCCTCTTGCGTGGGCTATAGCGCAACCAGAAACAGCAGCCTTCGCAAACTGATGGCTGGCCGGCTCCAGGATGACCCTGAGCACCAGGGCCTACAGCCCCGTTTTGCAGAATCCAAGTAAGGGGAGGTGTCCAGCCCAGACACGCACTTGCCTTTCTCAGCAGTCAGAGCAGCCAGCAGCGCCTGCCCTCCCTGGGGACAGCACCCCAGAGGTCATCTGTCCCTCTGCAGCGCCCGCTGCCCCCATATTTTGGGAGGAGTTTCCCACGCAGCGCATCTGTGTCTCCGGCTTGGCTGGGCTTTGCTGAGAACCTGCGAGGCTGCCCAGGAGGACGGGCCAGTCCTCCTCCCAGGCCCCACCCGGCTCGGAATCCCTTCCAGCTGGTGGTTGACAGCATAGAAGCCCACGCCACCATCCAGGGACAGTTGTCTAGAATCACGGCTGCCTGGCTTCCACCGCACCATGGAACACACTGTCGGCACAATGACGGGTTCCGTTCACTTCCAGAAAGGAGCCTGGAGCCACTGTGCCCCAGCCAAGGCCTCCAGAGGAAAGTCATAGAGAAACCGCTGTGACGAAAGCCATGGGCTGCAAATAACCTCCGAAAGCCACTGAGCAGGCCGTCACCTGTCCTGCATCCCTGCTTCCTATGCCTATGCTCCTACGCCTGCCAGATGGGTAGAGCCTCAGGGCCAGGCAGATGACCCGAGTTTCCTTCCTCACTGCCAACCGACTGTCAGGGAAGCCCCTGGAGTCACCTTCCTCCACCTCTGGACCTGTGCTCCAGCCCTGTCTTCCCTGGGCGTCTTGGAATGAGAACAAAGCTGGCAGCCAGACCATCTGTAGCTGGCCACAGCCCTCTGCCTCCCCCACAGGCAAAGCCAGGAGGACAGGAGGACACTTGACCTTCTGGGTCTTAGTGGGACCCTGCAGGCAGACCTGTGCTTTCAGAACCCCACTGCTCACACCTGCCAGGTAATCTCGCTCTCAGCTCTGATTGTCAAGTGGGAAATCTCCTCCTAGGGGCCAAGAGCCTGGCCCAGCCTCAGCTGGCAGCCTGTGGATGAGCTCCCCGACCAGCACCTGCCCAGCCTGGAGGGAGGAGGGAAGCGGCTGGCTTGTAACTCCGTCTTGGATCTCTAAAAGCTCATAGCTGAAATCGTTTTGTTGGAATCCCCTAAACGCTGGATATGTAGTTCTGTAAATACACTTATCCCATTAAAGTTCTCAAGTGCCTACAGTGTGCCTGATGTTTGTGACACTTCAATAAACGCACTGGACAAA
This sequence comes from Capromys pilorides, assembly GCA_004027915.1. Classification (NCBI taxonomy): domain Eukaryota; kingdom Metazoa; phylum Chordata; class Mammalia; order Rodentia; family Capromyidae; genus Capromys; species Capromys pilorides. Next base: position 2,239 of record PVKN010023316.1, on the reverse strand, counting down.
GGTCTCAGCGCCTTGGAGGTCGGAGCCTCGAGAAGCAGCCTGGAAGAGAGCTTTCTACCTGCTGCTGTGAACACCCACAGGCACTGCAAAAGCTCTGCACGCAGAACGCCACACTGATTATCAGGAGCAAAACCAGGAAGCAAAGCCCTCAGGAAACCATAGGAGCAAAGAAAGGATCTCTCTTCCTAATGGGCACTGCTGGTGGCCACTGAAATCTGTATCATCAGCCAACCTTGGAAGTTAGATGTCTGTCCCACGGCGATTGGTGTCCGATACATCAAGGCCTGCACTTTATACCCACGAATAGACTAGGCCACTAACACTCCAGAATGTCAGCACATGAGGCACCCCAAGGTCATTCCTACAACAGCAAAGCGTATCCCTGAGCGGAAAGTTCAGTGGTTGACCAGTAGAGGTGTGGAAGGGTTTCAGTGGATGCTTAACTTTCTAGTCTTCAAGCAATAGGGTTAGTCCATGCAGCACTATGTGTCCCAGCACTGAGATCCCACGAAACTCAGACCCACCCTCTTACAGCTCTGGCTTTACAGCTAGCCGGGACAGGTCTGACCATGGATTCTGAGAAGGGGCCCTGCCTCATATTGCTGCACTGCTCAGCATGTAAAAGACAAGCGACTTGGGCGTGAAAGAGTGGTGTACAGCTCCATGGAGGGGTGAGGCAGAGCCCCGGCCCCAGGACCTGGGCCACACAACTCATTTCATCAGAGCTCATGCAAGTGACCCCAAAGCAGGTGATGCTTGCTTGCTGCGACACCCTCTTCACCTTGGGCTCTTGAGAGAAGTGTTACAGTGGCACTGACATGGGTTCAAATCCTGGCTCCACCTACCAGCTGTGTCGCTTTAGGTAAATTAACTGGTGTGTGCCTCCGCTTTCCCATCTGTGAGGTGGCACTGCTCAGAGTTGCCTCCCTGTGGAGCCATCCTATGAGGTGGCCACGCTTGCAAGTGTGAAAGCGCTAGGTTGACTTTGTCTGGCTGCAGAGTAAATATTCCACAGTGACAGAGATTATTACTTAGGATCACGTATCCGCATGGAACAAAGGGGAAACCTGTCAGGGCCCGTTCTGCTGCAATAGCCTTTGTTGAAAACACACAGGAAAAAAAAAAAAAACTTGCTTTGAGGTGAACGCTACTTATGCAAAAACAACCAGTAAAAATTCAGCTTGATGAATATTTTGGGTAACCTTCGGAGATTGAGTTGGGAAGGACATAGCCAGCTGTAATGATTTGATTGTGATTTGATTACAGTTTGGGAAGAAAGCAGTAATATAAAGTGTGGTCCTTATCTCTAGGTAGATTACCGTCTCTGGCAGCCTTCTGAGCCGTTTGTCAGCAGGGAATACAGGCGCAGCAGTGAGGCCAGCGAGACTTCCTTCCTGTCACAAGTGGGGCAGGTTGTACCTTGTGAGGCCACTTGGTTCCTTCCACATGTGCTTGGGCAACTGCCTGGGTGTCCTCGGGGAGAAGAAGAAGTAGACTGAGGCGGTCGGTGCAAGACCCACTGTTCACGTCGCAACCTGGGCTCACCACAGTGGCCCTGATGCTGACCCACGGAGAAGGAAAAGCGTCTCTGGTTGTGCTTCCTCTCCTTGACCTGCAGCTCTCAAGCAAAGTCCTGATGTGGTGCAGGGAAACCCTGTCACCAGCCAGAAATCCACATGAGCAGCTGGTGGGCTGACATGCTTTCTTGCATTCTATGGAAAAAGATGAAAATGTGCTATAGAGAAGATACTCGACTACCCCTATAGAGGAAGAGAAGCCAAGGTTTTAATCATTTGGGTCACAATGAATAAGTCTCCCCAAGAAGATTTTATAGGCTGTACCACATTAGAGGACTGGTGGTGTTCAAATAGTGATATTGAAGAGTATGCAAAAGCTTACACATTAGTGTAGAAACTAATGATTAGAACAGGGCTAGGGAGGTGGCTCAGCAGCATAAGCATCTGCCTGGTGAGCACAAGGTCCTGGGTTTGGTCCCTGGAACCCCCACCCCCAAAAAGCCTTAGAACAATCAAAACAACCTATTAATTTTAACAAAAAGAATGTTTCCTTAAGCATAAGAATATTTTAATTCAAAATGCTTTAGGATCTGCACCACCCACAATATATTCTCAACTAACATCTCCAATTTCCCAAGAAAGCTTAGTTTAAAAATGTATAAGAAAATACCTAAATTTATTTGATCTGTTTATTTTATGATATACTTCCCTACAACTTGCTT
>PVKN010023315.1:0-14845 GCA_004027915.1 Capromys pilorides | reverse complement strand
TAAGAATTCTGGTCATTTGCTTCTGGAGGAGACTTTCCACCCTGAAGGCTGTAAGAAAACCTGTTGTTTGCTCCTGAGCTACAGCACCCCTGTCCGTGGACATGCCTTTCACAAAGAGTAGTCCTTGCCCTGCTCATAAGAAACTCAGGCATGGGCTGGGTCCACAGAGAGGTGTTTGCAAGACTTCACTGAGCATTATTCTAAACATGTGAGGAGAGTAGAATGTTTGGAAACTTAAATAATGCAAAAATATATAGTAAAATTCAACACCTAGGCCTGGTTGTTTAGAAATAAAACATTTTTATAAGCTAAATTTGATGGCACATGCTTGTAATCCCAGCACTCTGGAAGGCTGAAACAGAATCGCAAGTCTGAGCTCAAGCTGGACAACCTGGTAAGTTAGTGAGACTCTGTCTCAAAATTAAAATAAAATATAAAACATTGTACGAGTAGCAATATTACTTCAAGTGCCTAAACCTATCAAAATGGTTTTAATAAAGAAGCCACAATTAAACACATAAAACTTGCCTCTATGCCACCAATAATTAGCTATTTTATTGTATTGTATTTTATTTTATTTTTATATATTTAGAACTGGGTCTACAAGGTCTCGCTACACTGACTGGACTTGTAGTGATCTTCCTGGTTTCAGCCTCGCAGGTGCTGGGATTATAGACGTGCACCACCACACAGAGGGAGTGAGGCCAGCACAGCATGCTGGGGATCGAACCCTGGCCACTGCACTCTACCTAAGCAGGCATGTTAGTCCACTGAGTGATCTGGCCAGCCCTAATTAGTTATTTTAAATAATGTTAAGTCATAATAAATATTTACAGAAGAATCCATTACCAATAATACTAAAGAATATTAAAATAATAGAAGTAACTAATGAAACAGGATCCATTCCATGAACATAGATTCACCACCTTACTGAGACGCTCATAACAAGATATTTTTTTAAAATTCCGTGTTTTTTGATGGAGAAAGGAATTTTGTAAAGAGCCAAAATACTTCCAAATTAAGTTTAGTGGAATGTAACCACATTCTAATTAAATTCCCAGTAAGATTTTCGGGCAGATACCTGAGAAAATAATTTTAAATATAAATGTTGGAATGTCATATGACAATGAAAACAAGTTTCTAAAAATAAGAGTAATGAGGAGGGGCCCATTTTTCTAAATACTGAAATGTCCCATAAAGCTGGAGTAACATGCAAATAGACTGTGACTACGGAGAGCCAGCAGGCAGCACAGTGAGGAAAAACAAAGACCAAAACTCCTAAGTCAGTGTACCAGAAAGCGGTGGAGAAAGAGTGGTATGGAGTTAGCTGATTTTGTGAAGGAAAAAAAAAAAAAAGAATGGAAAACTTAGCGTGCCTTTCTTCCATCAAATAATTTCCAGATGCTAAAATTTATACTTTTAAAATAAAACCACAGGAGAATAGAGTAAAAGATAGGTGAAAATCTATTGGATGGCAATGGATCTTCTAAGCACAAGGCCAAGATGGAGAAAGTGATGAGGGAAAATAAGAATAGATCTTATCGCAGACAAATAGAAATTTTCTGTACAACCAGAAAGTCACTATAAATGGTATTAAAAGACATTCAGTATCTAAAATAAAATATTGCCAAAGAGGTGACAGACATATTCAATAATGAGCAAAAGTGTCAGGTAGAGCTTACGAGCTTAAGCTACAACGGATGCACGGGATGCCCGTGTGTCGCTTCTGATGTGGAACAGATGAAGGCGAAGGAGCGAATCCAGGGCCACTGCTTGCTCAGAGCTGCCTTCGTGCCTGTCTTGTCATCTCCTCAACAGTAATAATCGTAACACTGCTCCACAGAACTGTAGGGCAAGCTCTACCAAAACTGCAGCCTGCGCAGAATAAAGGCTAAACACATAGATGTGAACTATTGCATATCCCTGGGGTGCAGAAGGTACTCAACTACACTTCCTGTGATTGACTAGGCCCTGCCATTTGTGTTAGCAACAAAATGAGAAAGAAATACTGGAATCTGACCCAGGGGCACCTACAGATAACCATGAAGACGGAGCATGGGTAGGAAAGCAGCCCAGCCCATGGCTCCAGGCTTCCACTTTCCCCTCAGAGGAGTGAGAACAGACCTGAAAGAGGGAGTGCCATGGACAAAGAAGCCTTGGGAACTGGGGACCAACATGCAGCTCCAAAGAGATGAGCCACAAACCGCAGGCTCCGCCAGAGTGTCCCATCAGCAGCCAAAGGGGTGACTCCCGCATGGGGGTAGGGGGCAGGTGAGTGATCCTCAAGTGATTTGCCTACAGATCTTCTCCCTGGATAGCAAAGGGGAGGGAGGCCCTCTACCACCTTGGAACATGGCTGCAGACAGGTATTTCCCACCCCACCCCATCCTCCTGTTGTAGGCAGCTGCATTAGATAGAAATATTGTAGGCAGTCAGACAGGGCCAGGCCCTTACGGAGACAAGCTGGAAGACAAGGTGACTACAACTGTACAAGAGGCAGACACCCCTGCTGTGGGCTAGACCTCAAGACAAAAGATGAAACAAATGTAGCCACATAATTCCCTAGGAGAGCTCATCAGGGATTGATATTCTAAATAGGTATCAATCACCTTAAAAGAGCCTAAATGAGCCAGTAACCCAGCCCCCAACAGGAAGAGACCCTGTCCAAGAATTCATGCCGGCTTGCTGCGTGACTCTCTTCCCCATTTGGTACCGGCTTTAATCAATTTTACCTGAGCAATGGTGCTTGTAACATCATTGGTGACCATAGTTTTATCCCACCTCATGCCCACCTAAGTGAGTTTCCATGATTTGCACCTTAGATCCACCCCACCGCATGGTTTTACATTATAAAAGTCGCTGGAAGAGACAGCTTCTGAGGGACACCCACTCGGGACCCCCCTCCTGTCCCTCTCTTGGACAGGAGCTTTCTTTCCCTCAGTAAATATGTTCTGCTCATTACTTTTGTTTGTTCCTAAAATTCGTTCTCCTGTTTTAGAGAACACGAACTCGTCCCAGGTATTTTTCAGCTTGGGAGATCAGTTTTCCCTATATCATTTAGAGGTTCTCTGTTGGAGGTCATCCACCCCAGATCAGTTTTTTCTTCCTGCATCACTCCTACCTGGAAATAATTTCATACAAAGAATATGCAATTGAATATTTTACAGTCATTCAAACTTGTGAGGTTTCTTAGAAGAGTGTTTTTGGACATTAGAAAAAATTTCACAGTTTAACGTGGACAGGTGAGAGCAAGCAATAGGAATGAATTGTATACTCATATCTGCGGTAGTAAACACTGGAAGAAATACACTAAAATTTTAAATGGTGATTATCTTTTGATAGCAGACTATGAGTGACTCAGGGTTTTTTTGTTTGTTTTGTGTGCTTCTTCACTGTCAAAATAAATAAGAGATAAAAACCTAACAAAAGACACAAGTAAATTATTTGTTCTGATGACATCAGATTCCAAGGATCTCTATGGAAAGGTCAACCACTTTGTAGACAAGATGCTACCCAAGGAAAAAGCAGCAGGTCTTTGAGATAGAGTTCCAGACAACCGGTGGACATGGTGAGGCCTGGAGCTTCACTATCTCCTTTCCTCCGTAGCGTGTGTGTCTAAGAAAGGCAGCTACCCTAGTCTCCTTTCCTCAGTAATGTAGGTGTGGTAGAAACGTAGTAGACTCTTTTGAAAAAAAAAAAAATCATATAGATAATACATCTATTTTCTCACCTCTTTCTGGATGATTTCTATTTCTTACATTTTACTGAATTTTTCAAACTTTTTATCTCTTTACTATTCAGAAATAAAGAGAGAAATATGGCTGCTTATGAGTTCCCTAACACAATCCCAATCCCTCAGACATTCGGGGACTTTGTTTAAAAAAGATTTAAGGTATATGGTTTATTTCTTGGCCATGGGATTTTAAAAATGCGCCAGGAAGGAGGGGCTTTCCCTTTGTTTCTATATGTGCATCTGTGTTTTTTACAACCGTGCGTTATTTTTTAAATTAAAATATAAGCTATTAAAATTTGTAGTTTAAAAAATATTTAGAATCTAAACGTCTACATCAAGAAACCAAAGAAAAAAGCAAAGTCAAATATACACATGTATAAACTTCAAAGTTTATGGTTGAATTTAGGTACTTTGCAATCCACCGAGAAGCCAAGCGTTTATATCAGGGCTCTGTTTCTGAGAGGTTCAAGGGCACCAAAAGGGCATTATAAATATTAATAAAAACTTCAAAAGCTAAGCCACATTTTTATGGAGTTAGAAGCATAAACTGAAAGAATTAATTTGAGAAGGAGAAGGTGATATTTTTCAATGGTTGTTTTGTTTTGCTTTTGCTGAGTTCCAATTCTGTCACAAAGAAGAAAACTGTGAAGCTTGTTGTTTTGAAAATAGGTGCTGCTTGGTTGTGCACAGGACCATCCACAGACACACACAGAGGGTCCAGAATATTGTTGGCAGCATAACCATCTAGGCATCTGGGTGCTGAGCAGGTTCCTCAGGCCCTCCAGGAGGCGGGTCATTCGTTAAGTAGCTCGTGTCCATTTGTACAGATCTGTTTCCTAACTCCCAATGTAAAAGGTACAAAAGGTAAAAGCATAACTGGCTCCTTGAAGATAAAAGGTAATAAGGAGAAAGGACTAGGACATTGTAGAGGTGGCCAGTGAGTGGTGAACTCACAGGACCAATGACCAGACAGGACAAGCAGCTGTCCTACCCCGGCCAGGTCACTCTTCCTGCAGAGGCCCTTCGACCTGCTGCACTAAAGCTGAATTAGCCTCAGACCAGGATCTACTGACACCCCAAGAATCCAAGGTCTCTGTAGATGTGTATCTTCACACCATCCTCTGAAAAGGCAACCAAAGCAAATGCCATTATCTTCCCTGTACAGGCTGTGAAACCGAGGCGCACAGAAGATCTGTATGTCCCTTGGATAACCAGGATGCTAATGAGAGGAGGACACTGCTTTTTGTCACTCAGAGGACACAGGCTAGCACACTTCAAGTTGAACTTTACCTTCCGATTCCAGAGAAACCCTTTTGATGATAAGCTAGCACGTGGCACCAGTAGGCACAGTGAGCTAGCGGCTACACACGTAACATGAAGGGCTCTGGAAAGACCCATTGCAGGGCACTGAGCATGGCTTCCTTTGACCACTACAAACCCCTCTCTAATTAAGGCATTACAATTTCAAATAACTCATATAAAATGTAGATACTTCTTTTTTTTTTAATATTATGGCCGGCTCATCCTGCCCTGGGGTTTGGGCTGGCACAACATGTGGTACCAGGGATCAAACTGTGGTTCCTGCAGTTGCCTAAGCTTGCCTAAGCAGGTGCTTTAGACAACTGAGCCATCTCGCCAGCCCCTAAAATGTAAATACTTCTAAGGGCACATTGTATTTAGCTACTTTCAGACATTCCAGCATTAATTAACTTACTAAGTTTTTGTCTATATTGTTAGCTGAGTCTCAATAGAACAACACCCTCAGGACAAATACGTGTGATAGAATGAGTATAAGGTGATGTTCTAACACCTCAAGTCTTTTCAAAAAGAAGCTACATATTAATTAATCACTGAGAAATAAGGCCAGGAAATCTCTGAAAGAAATAGTAATGCAATGATAAAAGACAGTCCTCACTCAAGTCCTCCAGTTCTGTGGGATGACTCTACTTCTAAGTCTCTATTCCCAGAGAACGATCACATATACCTTGGTTTGCAATCCTCCAGGGGCAAATCTGGGGTAAAACAGGAAGGAAGTTTGGGCAGCAATCTCAGCGCACCGAGAGGAAGCAAGATGTTTGATGGGAAGAGCAAAGTCCATTAAAGTGGATATAATGAGCAGCTACCACTGGAGGTGCCTCTGGGAGATAGGCACCCAGGTCAGACAGTCCTGCTAACGGGAGATGAAGTTGGACAGTTTTTCTAGGAAGTGCTATCCCTCAAACCTGAAGTCGCTCCTGGACTGAGGATCCCTCAGCACTTCTATCTTAGCCCACTACAGGGCTAAGTGTTTCCCCATAGGTTCTCCTCAGACAAGGATACACAGCTGTCATGCCACTCAGCCTGTGGGGGCCTCCTGGGGAAAGCAACATGGTGCCAACAGTACACTCGACACAGATAGCTGCTTCATATAGCCGTTGAGTTCATAGAGTCATAGAGAATAATGTGAATAAAGTGCTTAGCATAATTTCAAGCACATAATGAAGAGCCAATAAGTGGTAATCACTATAATTGTGATTGGGGTTACTGCTACATTTTTAAAAAATCGAGGTGGAACTTGGATTTTCTGCCATGGTGGAAGGTTCAGAGAAAGAGAGAAAGGACTTAGCCAGAAAGCCCTGAACAAGTCTGAAAGGCCTTAAGAATTGAGAACAGTCAAAAATAAATAAGTATGAAGGCATCGCAGGCAAATTTCACATCCTTCAGGCCTATGGGAGGTCTTGTGGTGAGCTGGTGAGTTAGCTCCGCCAGGACTCTACACAGAGCCAGAGAGAACAGAAAGGTGGCTCTGTGTCCTTGCTCACCAGCCGCCCACGATCTCACCTCAGCCTTCAGTAGAGCTCCCAGGCCCTCTCTGAGTTGACCTGTTGGTCTGAAAAAAAGAAGCTGCAATAATAATAATCCTGGTTAACCTGGGCTCTTTCAGCGTCTCCAAAGTTTTGCTTCACTACAGGCCCCATTCATCCTGCATGAATCTGTACGAATTAACTCCCAGGACAAACATGGCTGTTTGAGGAGAGAATCGACACTTCTGCTTGGCAGTGGGGCCTGTCTTTCTGGTGTTTACAAGGTGACTGTCCAGGGCTGAGACGGAACATAATGGAGTGAGGTGAACTTCCCGGAGGCAGGCACAGAGCCCCCCTACCCCCCAGCCGAGCGCACCACAATTCCATTTGTGCAGCATTACGTTACCACCTTCGTATATGGAACACGACTTACAACACAAGACTGTTTTGCTTGGTGGTGGGAAATCATTTCAATTGCGCTATTTTTCTGTTTATTAAAGTAAATATAAAGATGTTTTTATTTTCCACAAAGAATTGTTATCGTTATCTGAATATATGTTGTTTCAAAAACAAACACCTTACTTTTTAATATCAGAGGCAGAGAGTTCTATTTTTCAAAGGGGTGATATTCTTTGGTAGGCTGGTGGAAAACCTGGACAACCCTGAAACAATGAGACAATTTCCAGAATAAACAACATGGAATCTTTGACTTCAACCTGCTAATGACTCTAATTATTTCCTATGGAAAGATGGACATTTAAAAGCCAGAAAACCAAGAATTGGTCTACAAACCAATTTTGCATCCAGGTTGCTCAGCCCTCCCTGAGCCACGGCTGGTCTAGACCCAGTACCTCCCTGAGCCATGGCTGATCTCCCAAGACTGGCTGGCTGGCCGGCTCTTTCTCTGCCTCCTTCAGTCCCATCTTCCCTGCAAGCCCCTTCTGCGGCGTGTGGACACGTTCTGTGGAAATCTCCCCATACTCTGGTGGGAAGATCCTCACTGAGATATGGGCCAGATCTTAAATTAACTGAGACTTGTGAAAAATAAATGCATTCACGTACTCTTTCCTTTCACAACCTCCCCACTCAAGCACAGACCCCTGCAGGGCACTTTACCTACCAGCTGTCCATACTGTTGCCTGGCCAAATCTCAGGGATTTCTTCTTATCCACTTTTGTTTTAGCCTTCAAATTTGTAAAACTAAGACTAAAATAATAAAATGCATCAGCAAATATGCCTTTATTATTGCTTCCTTGTGTCTCCTTTTTGTAAATTAACATTGTCGTTATCGTCAAAACAAATGACAGTTAATGCGTGCTCCTAAGTATTATCCTGTGTAGTTCTCAAAATAAAACATCCCTATCTTGTAAAGGAAGACTGTGGCTCTTAGGAAGTGTAGGTCATATCTGTACTGCCCTACACCTTAGTTAAGAATAGCGCTGTAACGACAACCCCAGACTCTGCCTCCAGCAGGCTGCGTTCTGAACCACAGCATGCTTTCCTCTGCCCCATCTTTCCAGGAAAGCACCACATGCAGATTTTGTACTAATAAAGGCGACGATCATATCTTTCATGTGCATGCCCATGAAGCCTCTTCCATATGCATTTTCTTGCGGATTTTGAATGACAACAATCATGATAGTGATCACTCAGGCAAAACTGCCTTCTCTGCTTAAAAAAAGAAAACTTGAAATTCAGCATTCCCTATCCCCAAGAACAACCAATAAACTCCATCTACTTAGCTTCCCCCTTTTCCTCTACCCCCTCTGCCTTCAGGATACATATTTCTACCACACGTTGTGTCCACCTCTTTTCCTTGTTTTGCCTAGATGGAAACTCAGTGTTTTTCTTCTAAGAAAAGTTTTCCCCTAACGGGAGTTACACACATGTATCAATGGAGGAATAAATGTCCCACAGTTGAAACTCAGTTATAACCTTCTCATTGGCAGAATGCATCACTCAGCAGTAAGAATTTTCTCTCTGCAGAAAACTGGGGCATAATCAAGGCTTTAAATAGAGGGCAGAAAAGGGAAATCACAGAAAATCAATTCCACATTTTTTTTGGTGTGGAATGGGGATAAAGGAAATGTTCTCTCAACTATTCTGTGGGCAGAGAGATATGGTAGTGTTTTTCTGCTCCAAGCCCTCGATTTTTCCTCAGCTTGTGGTGTGACCTTGCCATGTTGTTCCAGGATCTAATCCTGTCACTATAAGAATGGAGTCACACAACGGTAGAGAGCTCAAGTGCACGCTGGGTAAGGGCGCCACACCACCATACCCCCTTGCTTGTCAGCAGCACCATTTGTCATTTCAGTGAATTCTTGGACAAACTTACTAAGCCCATTTCCTCAGCTGCAAAAGGAAGACATAAATCTACCTCAGAAGATTTCTGTGAGGGTTAAATAAGAATGCAAAGCACTTAAAACATTTGATAAAATGTCCTTAGCCAAGTGGAGCTGCTAAGAACAATGAGGATACACCTCATATTTTATCATTATAAGGTCCATTTTACACAACAGATTTAATTATTCTATAGTCTAGAAATGATAAACATCAATATAAGATGGTTAGTTATAGCAATAAAGGCGAGCAATATTCCGTGGCATAGTACCAGTCCCTCAGACCTTAGCGACTTATCACAATAGTTTTGTTTCTTACTAATGCCATTCCCAAGATGGACATTTCTGGTCAGATATTGTTAAGTTTTGAATGTGTTCCTCAAAATTCATGTGTTGAAACTTTGTAGCCAAGGTAATAGTATTAAGAAGTAAGACCTCAAAGAAGTGATCAAGTCATATGAGCAGAGCCTCATGGATGGGATTAGGGTTTTCATGAAAGGGCTTGAGATGCTGGAGTCCTTTCCTCTTCCCTGCGGGAGGACAGATGCAGTACTAGGCTCCACCTCCGAAGCGGACGCCAGCCCACACCAGACACTGAGCGAGCTGGTGCCTTAATGCTGAACTCCTGCCCTCAGATGGTAAGAAACAAATGTCTATTCTTTACAAATCAACTGACTCTCCATATTTAGTAGTCGCAGCACAAATAGACACATTCTCCAAGTAGTGACTCAGGCATCCTGCCTCCTACCATCAACAGGCCTCTTCCAGGTCCTCGTGTCTTAGAGTCTCTCAGTGCTAGCCATTTGGAAGTCCCTGGGAAATCCTCAGTGTCCCTCAGTTGCTGGATCCCAGTAAGTCACAGAAGCTTGTGAAAGACTGCTTCACTGTTTGCCCAGGAGAGCAGAACCAAATGTGGGTGTGGGCAACATTGCAGAAGGCATGGGCATGGGCATCATTTTGCTTTTAATTTTGAAAAGAATAGTGACTATTTTTGAAGCCATGGGCCAAAGAAGAGCTCATAATGATCACTGGAAGTTAAAAACACTCAAGCAAAAACAAGATTTGGATGACATGAGGCAAAATAGCAAATAGAAGTTTGATTTGATGTTCCGCTCACTTCTGTCTGCGCTGCTTCTCCTTTTTAACCAGCCCCCTTTTCTCTCTGTTCTAGCTCCTTGGACCCCAAGCCTAGGGCTCCCAAGCAAGATCCCCTCAGAAAACTGCTTCATATTTCAGACAGTGATGTCCATTAAAAGATGCCTTATTTCCTCAGAGCCATATTGTCTGATAGATGACAGCTAATTAATCTGATAAAGTAATTCATGCAGCTCGAATAATAGTTATTGTGGGAATTGTGTTACTAGGCCCAAGTAACCTGTATTTTTAACAGATTCCTTCAAGAGACAATGCCTTACCCTAAATACATCACTGTAATAGTAAGAATTGTTCAAATGCTGAGATTCTTTGTCTTCCTAGCCTGCTCAGAGGATGCATGGATGGTGGGGGCACTTCTGATAGAAATGTCCAACACCTTGATTTTGTTCTTCTTTACTGAACATTTACTGTAATTGGGGCAGTGAATTATGTATCTGTAAAACACATCGATACTAAGGTGAGTCATGTAGTCAGAGAGAATTTGTAGAAAAGAACTCCACATTTACGAAAACTTTCATAGAGCTACATAAGTCTCCTGGCATCATTAGTTTCCATCCTTCCTGTGGCAACCCAGTTCACATGAAATGGCTCTATAAGTGGCATCATAATCATGCTAATTGTGTTCCTGAATTAATATCTCTCACTGTTGTTTGGAAAGAATTCTATTTGATCCAGTTCTTCCTGAAAGTTGGATACTATGAGTTTGGGCTTTGGGTTTTGGTTTTGAGTATATGTAAAGGGCGAGTTTTTGTGATGAATGTCAAAGAAGTAAACTATATGCTTTTAGAATAAAGTTTGGTTGAGAGTTGGTTCACAAAGGAGAAATTTTTGGTTCCTACATCCTAGGGGCAAAGAACAAAGCTGCTCATTCTGATGTCATCAGCTGCAATACACCTGCATGGGTTCCTCTGTGGTACAGAGAAATCTGCTTCTTTAAGAACTCAGAATGCCAGTTCTGCTGATAACCCACTGCTATTATGGACTATTGGACTAAATATACAGCTATTTTCTCTTAGTTAAGGAGAAGAAAGATTTGTACTAATGATGTTTAGGAAAGATGCCATGTCTGAATCTTGTACTCTGAACAACTACTATGAAGACAACAATATACAATGTATTAATTATTGTAACTGTCCTATGAAAAAAAAGAACTCAGAAATAAGGATCCAGGGAAAAAGGAAGGACCTAGAGCTGTGAGAGCCTATCCCAGGCATTCTCCCATGAAGGTGATAAGCACAAGTGTTGATTTTTCATTTTGCTATGAGTTTGGGATAACCACCTCTTTTCAAGATGGAAAGGCCAGAGATAAACAAACACAGGAATCTCCCAGTACGGTAGTTGAATGTCAGCCCCTCTGAGACCCGGGCCTCCATCCTTCTCCAAGACAGCCTTCTCCTCCAGTGTCCTTCTTTGATGTGCTCTCAGTAGACATCAAAGGGACCATAGCAATGGAAAGAGCACAGCCAGCTCAGATTAATCTGGGTTCAAATCTAGTCCCTTTCCAAAGCAGCCACATGACTTTACAAAGTCACCAGGGACTTCTGGACCTTTGACTAAGAAGACTGAAAAAAGAGACTAAGGAAGTCCTGGGAGACTACAAAAGCTGATAACTAGCACCCAGCATCTAGAAAGTACTGTAGCACAGAGCATTAACAAGTAATACTGTTGCTACTGATGCAGTGCTTTTGTAAAAATTACTAACCCCCTTTTGGATAGAGTTCCCTAGGTTGACAAATGAGCTATAAGCAATAGAAGACATCTACTGTGCACAGTAAGCTTAAAAACCTACTCAGAAGGGCCAGCCAGATAGCTCAGTGAATTAAAGTGCCTGCATAGGCAGACACAGGGGCTGGGGTTTAATCCCAGCATGCTGTTCAGGCTCTGCCCCCAGGGCTTGCTAAAACAGTGAATGAGACTGGGTGTGGCCGCATGTACCTGTAATCCCAGTGCTTGGAAAGGCTGAAAACAGGAGGATCACTACAAGTCCAGTCTGTGTAGTGAGACCCTGTAGATCCTGTAGTAAATGCAAAGGAAAAACAGACTACTTTAAAAGACTGAGTCTATGAAATAGTAGATAAAACAATATTTTCAGTCATGAACATGAATGAACAATAAAATAAGAAGGAAGTGTCAGGCAATTGAGCTAATGCTGGAAGTGTTGGGAGAGAGGAATGGGACAGCATTTCCCCCATGCCAGGGAGTTGTTCTGAGCAGCAAGAGTGAAATGTATACACTCAATAACTAACTCTTAAGTTAACCTAAGGTTACCTAGATGGTATATTGCAGACTCAATTAACAAGCCCTCAGATTGATTTTGAGAGATAGTTTTCATGCCCCTGCAAGTTATGTTCTGCAGAGATCTAGCCTACTTCCCGTACATTCAGCCTTACCATATAATATCAATTAAAAAAAAACCTTTTTGGAAGCAGAGCTGGTCTAAGACACTGTAATGCCCACATCATTCAGGTAAGCTCACTAAGATAACTACTCAGGGTTGCACTTGATTCCTTTCGTAGGTGTAAATGAGACAAGTTAGGACCCTCTGCAATACTAGACCCCATTCTTTCCATCGGAGGTTATTGCACAGTGCTCCTGTCCTTCAACGGTGATATCCAGGGAGAGAGGTTCCCTTGTCTCTGTGCCTACATATGAGCCTATGCTTACTGGTGTAGAGGCATCTTAAGCAAGCGGTGCTTCTTGCCTGAGAAATCGGCACATACACACACACACACACACACACACACACACACACTGGTCATCTTATTAAATGCAAATTATAATTCAGTAAGCTGAAGAGAAGCTGAGGTTCCACATTCCTAACAAATTCCTGAGTAAGGCTGCCACTTCTGCTGTTCGGGCCACACAGAGAGGTACAGCAGGAAGCTTCCAAGTGATTGGGGTACGATATCTTTCAGGTGATTTGGGTGGAGAATCATGCTCTGTAATGACCACGTGACTCCCAAGTTCCCAAGACAGAGTCCTGCTCCCATGCCCTGGCAGGTAGGTACTGTAGTTCTGTATCTCCAGGGAAGAACGTCCAGGACCAGAAGATGGTCTGTTCGCATCTTGCAACTAGAGTACCTACAACCACATTTTCTCAGTGCTCTGAGGCATAAAATCATGGGAATCTCTGCAGAATCCATGGAATACTTTGTAGAAGTCGGACAGTTCTCTGATCCACCAGGCATCTTTCAACCAGGGTAGCTCTCTCTGCGGACTCTGTTGCTAAAGGATTAAGTAGCTCAGGGCTAAAGCAGAGAAGGTAGGAGCCTGCAGGAGCTCCCAAATTGCTCACCTGGTGGTCTGCACGATGCACTGGCTGCTGCTGTGAAAAGCAGGCAACGCCTTGCTGCTTGGAAGCAGAGAGAAACAGAAGCTATAGTCCACCCATGTATAGCCAGAACAGAGCTCTGGAAGTGACTGCTCCTGTGGCTGTCAAGGCTGAGAAACAGCGGTGTCTGCTTTCCCCCGCTGACAGAGTGACACACTCTGAGCTGCCCTCTCCCCATTGCCCACCATCAGCAGGGGTCACAGTCGCTAAGGGCCCTGAGGTAGGGCTACTTCGTCCCAGGCCCCCCTCCTATGCCCATAACTCTGAAACTACATGACATCTTAACCTTTATAAGAATTTCTTCAAGACAGCATTTAAAAACACCCAAATCTTTCTTGACCTTTACATTTTAGCAGAGTTTTTTTTTCTTAAATTGATGTTACAATAATTTTTTTAAGCTGTGGCATTTTTAAAGCTACTTCAAGAGGAACTTCACTTTCCCTTACCCATCCTATTTGAGACCAATCATTAATCATGAAGGGAAAGCACCAAGACTCAAACTCAGCTTTATTATGTTTTCGTGTTTGTGACATTTTCTTTCTATCAGCTAGTGGGATGTTCCTACCCTTTTCGTTTATTATCTACAGGTTGTAGAATTTGTTTTCCAGATTCCACATCTCTTCTGTCACCTTCACACCCTCCCCTGCCATGGCCCAAGACTTTGAGAACTCCTGCAGGCTAGATTTTGAGAGAAAGCTCAGTGGGTATTTGTTTTAACTTGACAAAATGAAAGTACATTTGTCCTGGATAAAACAAGTATTACCACATAGGAAGGCAAAAATCAGCTGTCACATAACAATCTTTAATTTTTTCCATGGGTGTGAGTTCTAACTAGGGAGAATAAGATTATAAATTTATATTCAGAGGAGTTTGAGTCCAATATCACTAAAACTGAGTACCCATATATCATGAACTGCATAGCTTTCCATGGTCCATGGGGAAAATGACAAGTGGATGAAGAAAATAAGACAAAAAATCAAAGCTGAGGTCAGGTGGAGCCCTCTCTCCTGATGAGAGAAAAGGAACTGTCCAAGAACTGTAGAGCTTTTATTTACACACACAGGAGGCTGATGTCAATTTCAGCTTCTTGGCCTAGCAACCAATTTGCAAGCTGGAACATCATGTTTACATGGCTTCAGGAGTTCCCAGAGTTCCCTCTCCAGCTTTGTCTTAGCTCGGCACCTGTAACTGATTTCCAGCTTCAGCCACTCAGCATACCCACAGCTATAGTTGAAAGAGTTTGACAAAATGTAAATGACAAAAATACAATAGGTATGTCTTGTAATGGGGCTCTTGACCTGACATTCATGGCCGTAAACTCCAATGGAAAAAAAATACCTCTTTGTTTTTACTAATGTGTAACCAAAGTTTAGCATCATATTCAATTATAAACATAGGCAAAACAAAAACCCTCAAATATTAGCAGTGCCTTAACTTTGTCATCAAGAGAAATCACAAACATTTTCTCTCCTGATGAGAGAAGAGGAACCGTCCAAGAACTGTA
>PVKN010023314.1:0-14840 GCA_004027915.1 Capromys pilorides | reverse complement strand
CCAGGCTTTGCTGTCCAGGGTTCTTGGGACCTCAGATGCAGGAGCGGGAGGTGCGACTCGGGACTGAGGACCTGGCCTGCCCAGGTGTCAGAGTGGTGGGTAGATTTGTGCCCCTGCAAGAGGCAAAGAGGCGAGGGATGAAGGGGCACGGTAGCAGAAAGGGGGAGGGAGAACAGGACGGAAGGACAGAAAGCTTGCGGAGGCGAAGAGGACAGTGACTGCGACAGCCCGCTACGGGGAGAAGGAGCCTGGAAAATAGGGTAAAGGGTGGGAGAAGCAGGCACTGGAGGACAATGGTGCAGTCTCAGAAGCCACACTTGAGGAAAAGGAGTGAGAAGGAGAGAGAGACACAGAGAGACAGAGAGAGAGAGAGAGAGAGAGAGAGAGAGAGAGAGAGAGAGAGAGCATAAAGCCCCAATCAAAGCCCCAAAGGGCAGAGTGGCAGCAAAGTGCCAGCGTCCACATGGGCCCGACTAACGCCACAGCCCTCCCCTGTGGGCACATGCCAGTGGCAGGCCACAGGGTTCCTTTCCCTTTCTAGTGACTCTCGGACTGCAGGCAACACCAATTGCCCCTTTCCTCTTTTCTCCTCTTTCCTGGCCTAGAGTATGGCTGAGGGGCTCTGCCTCACCCCTGCAGGGGTGGGGTCCATGGGCCTGGGCCTAAGGCCTGCACACACATAGCATAAATCATGCCATTTTCTTTAAATGTCTATCTTTCAGAGGTTGGTTCCTAATGGTCATGTCACGAACCGTTTGCTACTTCCGATATTCAGCGGTAACTGCTATCCCTTTAACTTGAAATGCACTTCTGGTGTTGAGACCCATTTACCGCACCTGGCAGAGTCCTACACATCACTTTCCTGGATGATTCCCCAAGTGAGGAACAAAAGGAGACCCGGGGAGCAGGCGGATGCAGGTCCAGCACTGCCCTAGGTGGACAGGGCCAACTTGGGTGAATCACCCATGGCCAACTTCCCCATGGGTGAATCTACACTGTTCTGATACCACGGACTTTGGCTGTTTCCCCCAGATTTTCTATGCTTTCATGAAAGTATGACTCTTTAAAGCATTTTACTTGACCATTGCCTTGGACTTCAGACCCAAACCCTGATTTATATTTTAGTGGCTTATATTGGTCTACACACCTGGAACATGGCGCTTCATTTTCTTCTGAATGGTGCCTGGATCTTATCATATAGTGAGCAGGGTGTCAACTGGCAGTCAGCCTGCAGCACCCAGAAGATCTGAACTAGCTTGGGGCTGGGGCTGGGGCTGGGAGGCCACCTGAGGATCGCTGCTAGCAGCGTGAGAGGCAGAGCTGGAGGAGACGGAAGGAGGCTGTCGGGGAAGCCGCTGTGGGAGCTGCCGGAAGCCACGGGGCCTTCTGGACAATTCTGCTGGAGGACTTCATCATGCTGGCTTCTGGGAGAACTTGGCTGTTCTTGGAGGAGGAGCTGCGGACCTTGCTGTCACTGAGAATGGTTAGGGCTCACTTTCAGGGAGCGCTGCTCCTCATTTTGAGTATTGCTTCCTGACTCAGGAGGGCAAGATGACGCCCAGCTCAGTCTCCCGAAGGAGCTTGTCCCACTGGCATTCCTGATGGGAGCTCAGCTCTCCTCATCACTGGAGCGGCTCGGGACCTCACTGTGGCTGTGGGTGGCTGTGGGACTTTTCAGAGCTGCTCCAGTTCTTAGTTTGAGCATCGCTTCCTGGCTCCAGCGCAGATCCCTCAGCTGCTGGCACAGAGACTTCATCCCGCTGGCACAGACATCCTAGCTTCCACCACTGACCTTGGTCCTTCTTAGCACAGCTCTGTGAAGTGGCCATGCAGGAGGCATTGTCTCAGGGTCTAGGTCTCTAGCTAGACTCATGCAGGACACCATTATGGGATATATATACAATAAATTCCATGTATCTATTATTCTACAGGTGAATATTTAAATTATCATTTCTGTTCTCTATCATAGGCAATTCTGCAGTGAGCTCTTTAGCCTTGCTGCTGTGTGGAAAAGTGCATATCTTGGGGCCGGCAAGATAGCTCAGCGGTCTAAAGCACCTGCTTAGGCAAGCTTAGGCAACCGCAGGGACTGCGGTTCAATCCGATCCCCAGCACCACATGCTGCGCCAGCCCCACCCCCAGGGCAGGCTGAGCCAGCCATAACATAAATAGATAAAGTTTTAGAAAAAATTTTTAAAAAGTAAAGAAAAGTGCATACCTTAAGTCAATACCTACAGGACACTGGCTGCTAGTCCTACCCACCTTCTGCGTCAGTGTCCCCCCTAAGGCGATCTTGCACAGTGACGCTCCAGGTGCAGCTTCCCCGTCAGCCACCCTGCAACTTGTGGGAGTTCCCATCCTCTGTGTGCCTGCTGACTGAATTCCAGTGGTTTCGCTGATGCTTCCCAGTGCAGGGAAAGTGGGGTTCTTGCTCCGAGGGTCAAAGTCTGACTTCTAGGATATTGAGTCTCTTCAGTTTTGTCACAGGCAGTAAGCCTCGGTGTGACTTGGGGCAGAGATGGCCTGAGGTTTCTGTCTTCCTTAGGGGCTACGGAGAGCCCGTGCCTAGACTCTGGCTTCTGCCTCCTCAGGGTGCACGAGGTTCCTATCAGAGGCGGCTGTGCTTAGCAGGGTTGCACAGAACAGAGCGCGCCTGGCTCTGCCCCTGGCTTCACTGTCCCATCCCAGTCGTTGTCCCTGTGAGGCCAGCAGAGTCGCTTTGGCATACACCCGCCACATTTCCCCTGCACTCTGAAGCTTGGGGGCCACGCACCTGATGTGGCTGCTGTGGCAGCCACCCTACCTGCTTTCTGTGGACACACAGCAGGGCCTGCTGGTGTTTTTTTGGTTGGATGCCTTTTGTTTCTTTCTATTTTCTTTCATACAGTCCTGGGGACTGAACCCAGGGCCATCCTTCTGAGCTACATGCCCAGCCCACTTATTTGTTTGTTCATATAATACTTTTGAGACAGGGTTTTGCTAAGTTGCCCAGGCTGGCTTGGGCACATAATTCTTTTGCCTCAGGAACCAACATATGGGAACGAATGTCACCAGGCCTGGCCAGACCCACTCCTTTTCCTTCAAATGCTTTCTAAGTCTGATTGTCTAAGGGCTTGGTGTCTTTTCCTATTTCTGAATTATTGTTAGTTCATGCAGTTCCCAGTCATCATGACCAGCAGCTCCCTGTGGGTGATGCAGCTCGCTGGCTGCTGGCCTCCCTCCCCTTCCCCTTCTCTGTTCCATTTCCTCTTTCATCGCCCCCCGCCCCTTTTGTTCGCTTTGATGTTATTAATCTTATCTTATTACGGTCTGTGTTCGCCTGCCTCGAGGCCCACAGCTTCCTGCACGGGGCACCCTCGGTCTGCTTGCTTCCCCTGCTCTCCCCTGCTGCGCCCGGGCTCAGGGGCCCTGTGGTGCCCCTTGCTTGGGTTGAGGCCAAGCACAGACAACTGGCGCAATAAGGTGTGGACAGAGGGGACCAGAGGAAAGAGCTCCTCCAGATGGAAGGTGGCCAAGAGACTCCACACTTTGAAGGCTAAGCATGCACTTGGTTTTCTGTGCTTCCGTGATGTTAAAAGGAAAGACCCCGCAGGTAGAAGCCACGGCCGCTTGTCTGGATGGATGAGGCGGGCCCGAGCCCTGCCCCTCTGCACACCCGGGCTCCAGGACATGCTTCTGTGGTGTTTCTCAGACATGGTTGAGTTTAAGAATCCTCAACCTCTCTGCACAAGTGCCACTCACCTGTCCTGTGTCCCAGGGACGTGATTTCGATGACCTAAAAGGGCTGAAGTGTTTGATTGCTACGCACGTGGATGAGCTTTTAGGTGATTGTTAGCTTCAGGTAAGTTTAAGGAACAAGCAGCCTGTGGCCCATGGATACGGTTTCTGTGAGGCCCTGGCCTCAATCCCCAGCAATGAGAAGAAGCCCCCTAACTCGTAAGTGGCAACACTGTCCTGCAGTGTGGGTGGAGTGTGGAAGGGGGGTGGAGGAGCCGCCAAGCTCTCGGCTCTACACCCGCCGTGGCAGCAGGGTTTTGGATTGGCCCCTTCTCTCCTGCCTGACTGCATGGCTAAGTGACCCCGGCGACTCTGCCACCCTCTCTCGTCCCATCACAGGATAGAGTCCGCAACTCCGGGCCAGCCCATGCTCACCGTAGGTTCATTTTCTCACTGTGCCTGAAACAGCAGAAGGCGCTGAGTGTGCCTCACGCTCCGTGTGCACACTCACGCATGGATTCACTCTTTAACAAGATGTAGATCTACTACAACCTAGCTCATCGAGCAGTCTTTTCAATACTCAAGGAAAGTCAAGTTGCTTACATTGGCCACACTGGTAGCTGGAGCTGGGAGCACTGGGGTAGTTCTGTGTGAGCTACGGGTTAATGCTTTCTCACACTGCAACTGCTTGACATCATCCAGCTACCTCACTGTGCCAGAGCTAGGGCAAGTGAGAGAGCCCTGCGTGTCTCCAACTGAGGAGCGATTGTTCTCCAGGATTTGAGGATGGCCATGGAGCTCTTAGTCCAGAGGAATCATGCTTCACAGAGCAGGGTGTGCACCTGCCTCCCAGGAGACAGGAGGACATAAAGAGGTGACCCTAGGACTGATCTGCCTTGACAGACACACGCACACCCCCAAACTCAGCATGAAAGATGGAGATAAAAGACTGGGGAGTAAGATAATAGCAGGGCAATTCATGGCTGGAGGAATGGAAATAAATGCCACAGGCTCCGGGGAGAGGACTGGGGATGGGGCAGAGGAAGGAGGGCAGTCTGCTGTGCAGGCTGGGCTTGGGAGTGACATCGCACACCACTCTGGCTGGGGGCGGCTCTGAGTCCTTCCCAGGCACAGGTTGTAACAACACAGCCGCACCCCACCCCCGCCCCCACCCCCACCCCCAGCCCGTGTACTTCCGTTTCTCCGCGGCCCAGGTGATACCTCATGTCCAGATCCGGTGGCTCCAGCCTCTTAGCAGTGGCTGCTCACTGTGATGCGCACTGTGTAGCCCAACCCCGAGTGACACTGCCTGCTCGCCTATCTCATACGGTGCCTAGGCCCCCAGAGATCAGGGCCTGGTACTCTGGGTGGGAGCCCAGTCCAGGCATCCTGCGTGTCACTCAGTGTTTCTGCTTGTGACTGCGTCTGGTACATCCGCCAGGAAGGCTGACCCTGCTGATCTCTTTGGTCACCGATCCTGGCTCTTGCACATGGAGCAGAGACCCCTCCAGGGCCCAGCAGGAAGGCACGCCCTCAAGATTTCTCAAGTCCCCTGGGAGGTCTGGAGGAGGATTCCTGGCTGCCTGCTTGTGTGGCTCACATCAGACACCAAAGGGAAGAGGTTGCAGTCTGTCTGCTTGCTGCCTGCCTGATTCAGGAAGACCTCAAGGCCCTCAGTCAGTCAGTCAGTCTGTCAGTCAGTCAGTCAGTCAGTCAGTCAGTCAGTCCTGTTCCATTCCAGCAGAGACGAGCTTATTAGGTAAGGCCGCCCTCAAGAAAGGGTGGTTGGAATATTTCACCTCTGAGTGCTGCTGGGTCAGCAGGTGAGTGAGTGGACCACACAGCTCCGCAATGGTCTGCTGCCGGTGCACCAAGGCTGAGAAGAGCTCGCTGTGGTACCTTACTGGGCCCTCACCTGTGGTTCCATGGTGATCAACATATGGCATAAAGGAGGCCCAGAACCCTCCTTAGCTAAGTTACCCCTAAGGGACATGTCCAGGTGGCCTCCGAATGGACTCTCTGAGCAGCACTGGTTAAGGGCATGTCTGTTGCGTCACTTTTTTCTTTCTTTTTTTTAATTTTAGGGAAAGGTCTATAGGAAGATCAGGATCTTATTACTAGTTCAGACTTGTAGTGATCTGCCTGTTGACAGCCTCCGAAGAGGTGGGATTATAGGTGCGTGCCACCACACCCAATCTCACTTGCCGCCTCAGTGCGCCCCAGGGATCCAACCCCCAGCCCCTGCGCTTGCTTGCAGGCACTTTAATCCGCTGATATATTTGGCCAATCCTTGCAAGGTGTTCAGTGTTTCATAAACATTTGTGTCTGTTACATGGTAACCGTGGCCACTGCCTGCATCCCTAGCATTCAATGCAGGCTGGGGCTGGCACGACGGGCCCGGGGATTGAACCCCCAACCCTTGTACCTGCTTGCAGGCATGTCTGTTGAGCCATTGATTAAGGGTTCACAATATACACTGTAGGGAGATAGAAGGGAAACAGATTAGTGAAATTGCATATTCCCTGAGTGCAGGAAAGAGGGCTTTTACTGAGTTAAAAATGAAACCAAACCACTTCTTATATCTCATAGGAAAAAAAAAAAAAATGAAAAATGAGGCCCATTCTTCCCAAGAATTCTCCTTGGCACCCGCATTGGCCTCTGCAGTTGGAACTCCTGTTTCTGATGTGTTCACGTCCAGCCCAGCTGAAGAGTTCCAGGTCATTGCCTGTGCTGGCCACAGAGGCACCCTGGAGACGGGCTGGTCACGTGGTGTCATCTCCCACCCACTCGAGATGACGTCAGCAGTCCCTTCTGAGGTTTGCATTTGGACTGAGGACAATTGGACTCTCAGCCCTGACAAACGCTTGGCCCTGTCAGGCCTGAATGGACAGAGCTCTACCAAATCGGGCCCTGAGAGCCCTCAGTCACTGCAGAAGTCAGGGTGAACCTGTGGCTTTCCTGGTCGACAGCGGAGCAGAACTCTGTCCCTTCAAATTCTCCCTCTGTGAAAATGTTACCCTCACCAGAATAAGGGACTGCGGCCTCTCGGCCCTTTGTCAGGCACGAGCTTCCAGCCGGGGAGGGCGTCTCCTCAGCACCACGCCGGTCATGCTTCGTCTCATTGAACCCTTCACTTTCAGCGAGGCCTGTTCCCCAAGGAGAAGGTGAGGCCTGGATCAGGCTGGAGCACGTAACTGCAGTCATAAAATTCTGAGAACTCTTCTCCCAAGGTGTAAAATAAAGCCTCACCTTTGACCGGGCCGTCATGCAGGCTACGTCTCCATGAACTCTTATCAGGTGTTACAGGCAGCCTGAGCAGCATCTCGCCACGCAGCCTGACAGGTTATCTGTCACCTCGTCATGACCTTCCCGCCCTCAGCAATGTGGCCATCACCTTGCACGCTGTGGCTTCTGCCCCACACACCCTTCTCGCACTATTCGCATGCTGAGGAGGCCTTCTTTTGCTTGTGAGTTGCTAAATCCTGAGGTCTTCGGACTCAACTGGGTAAGAGGCGAAGGCACTCTCTCACACCTTAGCTCCGAGCCTGTGTTCAGCATGACAGGAAAACCACCCTAACTGTCAGAACAAACACACAGGGCCCTCCAAAACCTCCCCGATTCAGCCCAGATCATAAAAGCTTGGCCCCGTTCTACCCGAGTCTGACCTGTGTCCTCCTCACATTCATCAACCCCAAGCTGCTCAGCCAGCCATGACACCTCCGCTACCAGTTCATCTGCTGTACTACAGCCTCCTTCTGTACTGTACACAGCTCCTTCTGCCTCTGTTTAATACAGAAGAACGCCACCTTATTTTAGATGGCATCCAAGCCTGGTGAAAAATCAAAAGTCCCTGCCACTTGGGTGGGTCAACAAAGTCTTCTCTGGAATACAAACTGGGACTGCAGTGTGAAAGAGACCCTATACCTTCAGTTAGTACCACATTGCTCTCCTGGGAAGACCTCATAGGGGAAGGTAAGAAGCCAGTAAACCCACCAGAGCCCTCATTGCACAGAAAGTCTGTCAGAGCACATTCTGTGAAACCCATGGACACTTCATCAAACATGACCACCGTCCATACCTCAGCATCCTACATCTCTCCTGGGATGTGACCAGCCTCCCTCACACTGGGGTCCGCTGTCCCCAACTTGGGGACAGCATTGGCTGTCTGTTGGCTCTGACTGTACCCTAGGAGGAAGAACATGGCCCAGATTGGCCTGAAATTCCTGATAATCACAGCCCTGAAATTTACAGGGCCTTGTTTCTAGCAGTACGGACGAAGCACTCCCCTTGGGTTCTGCTGCCAAGTGTGCCCCCGGTGCTCAAGCTCTGCCCTAGGGCTCCCCATCTGCACCACACGGCACACCTAAGCACGATGAAGCCAGTTCACGGTCACCCAGCTGCCAGTCCCACCATGACTGCCCTCCGCCCATTTTGTCGCCATCTTTTGCCATCCACAGCCTGTTGGCATACCTGTCTGGATCCAAAAGGTGCCTCTTCCTGGCTTCACCTGCCTCCTGCTGTCAGCAGCCCTGTCTTTATCTTGACGTAGACAGTCCCCATTTCTGTACTCTAAACCCATATGACCTGGGCTCAACCTCCCAGAGCTTTAAAACTTGTTTCTCTTTGTCAAAGCACTTCTAGTTGGTGACACTCAAACTGCTTACTACAAACACAAGAAAGTCCTGTTGCAGTGTCTGACAGAAGCATGTGACAGGGAAGAAGCTCTGCAAATTCCCTGTGGCTGCTGGCTGCTGCACACTTCTGTACCCTGTCTGTCCCTAGGGTCACCTGATGGTCCCCAAGGTTGCCTTCTCCCTTCTTCCCCATGCTCCAACCATCCCTCCCCAGTCCTAATCAAGCTTAGAGCACGACCTCACTGTCCAGGCGTCGCACGCCGTACCAGGAGGAGCTGTTCCCAAACCCTGACCTCCGGACGGCTGCTGAGTGCAACCTGTTTATGGACAGACACAGCTTTGTGAGGGGTGGAGCTCTAGATATGCAGTGGTCACCCGGCTCAGACTACTTTTGCCCCAAACTCTCCTGCAGGGGTGATCTGTGTGGCAAACTGTTGCTAGGAAACCTGCCATGAGTGAAGCTAAATAATCCGGTCCAGAAGTCCGAGCCCCCTCCAGGGATCCACATGACTGGAACATCAACTCCAGCCAGTAAATCTTTACCCCGCATTCCTGGACAGTCAGAGCAAGACCTGCCTCTGCTGTTGCTCTGCAGCTGTGCCCTGCAGCCGGCTCAGGCTTCCATGTCTGTGTCACTGGCTGTCGTAGTTGGGGCATCTTGCAAGGGGAACAATGTGATACAGGTCACATTTTATAAAATTGTGTCTATAATGAATCCCCCAAAGAATCCTATGCAGAGTGCAGGAAATCTGTCTGCACACCAAAGACCCAAGATTCCAGCTAAGGGCCTGGATCCTAATATACTGTGTGAGTCCAGCTAAAAATCGAGGGCTGACAACAATGCCTCCCCCAAGTCCAACTGGATACTGAGAGCCTGTGACAAAGTCTCACGCAGGCCCACTTCACAAAGCTGCAATGGCAAGGGCCCAGCATCATTGGGGGAAACTAGAAAGCCTGTGCCAGCAGGATGAAGGATCCGTGCTAGCAGGCTGACCGTTCTGCACTGGAACCAGGAAGCAATGCTCAGAGTAAGAACCAGAGCTGCCCTGAAAACAGCGCAGCCGCCCTCAGCAACAGTGAGGTCCGGAGCTCCTCCAATAATGGGGTCGCTGAGCTCCCATCAGGAAAGCCAATGGGACGAGCTCCTGCTGGGGACTAAGCTGGGCACCATCCTCCCCTCCTGAGTCAGGAAGCAGCGTTCAAAGCGAGGAGCAGAGCTCCCCGAAAGTGAGCCATAGCCGTTCTCAGTGACAGGTCCTGAGCCCTTCCTACAGCAAGAACATCCGAATCCCCCAGGAGAGCCAGCACGGCAGTGTCACCCAGGAGAACAGCCCAGGAGACCCAGAGCCTCCGGCTGCTCCAACAGCTTCTCCGCACTGCCTCTCTAGCTGTGCCTTGTGCTGCTGGCGACAGCCCTCAGTGGGCCTCCGCGCCCAGCACCACACTAGTTCAGTTCAGCTGAGTGTTACAAGCTGCCCACCTGCCGGCAATCCACCACAGGGGCCCTGACCTCTGTGTTATCATGGTGGACTCTTCCTGTATGCAGAAACAAAACATGACCCTGCAGCAACAACTTGTAACCAAGCAAGGGCCCAGCTCTATCTGTAGACATTTCTGCACACACATGCAATCCCGGTTCATACTAACTGCCTCTACAAGTTTTAGAAATCCAACCTTAGACCCACTGGAGAATTTACACAGACAGCTTCTATGAGGCTAGGGAGAGACCCTGCACTCAAAGCTCTGGTCTCTTGGGTCACTCTGGGTGCTGACCATCCTACACACGGCTGAATCCTGAGGAAAAGCCACAGGGTGTCTCCATCCCTAATCCCCCTGATTTTCAGGCTGCTTTATCTGGTACTTTTGTTTGTCTGTTTGGTTTTGGTCCTGCTTTCTTTCTCTCCTGAGAGCTGTCTTATTTTCCTCCTTAAGTGGAGAGAATAGGACAATGGATCAGACACTTGGTCAAGTGTTGATGAGCACCGAAGACACACGGGACATGGTCCTAGATCAGACTGAGTCCCTCTCTCCTTTGCCAGAGTAATGTTATAGAATAGATAGGCCTCAATTCTAGTTGGGCCCTGTCTCAGAAGGCCACATGCAATATGCCCAGCAAAGATTTAACAAAGAAACTAAAAGAGGTGGGGAATGCGGCAGAAAGTGCTCTCCTAGCCAGTGTACTTCCGCTTGGCCGCTTGGCCGTTGTCCAGTGAATAGTTCCTCTCTCAGGTCTGGTTGCTCCTGTTTCCTAGAGATTGCTGGTCACTGTGATACATAGGTGGTCGCCGTGATGCACACTGTATAAACCAATCCTTGATGGACCAACCGCGCTTCCTCTGTGCTTCCTGCTTGCATACCTCGTGGAAGCCTAGGTCGCCAGAGACCAGGGCCTGATGTTTTGAAGGTGATCTTGATCGGTGTCCATGGACATAAGTACATCTGCCTCCAGGTCATGGACGCTGCTTCAGTGCTTCTGCCTGCCTTTGCAACGTGCTGGGGGAGTCTCTGCAAGGCTCCCCTTAATCTTGCCACCAGAAAATGTAGCAGTCAGTTATAATGCATCAGAAGTGTGTTTTGATATTGGCAGCAAACTATCCTTAGCCAGGGCCTTGCCTTGTAAACAGTTCCAAGGAACTAAAGCCCCAGATCTAAACTTCCCTTCACCAACAGCAGATTTCTTCCCTGAAATATAGAAAAAAAATACGTATGGGAAGCCAAGCAGATTAAGGACAGCTGTAAGTATCCCTGGGTTCCAAAGAGAAGCCACAGATTTCTCACATCATGTAAAAAATGTTAAAGCATGTTTCTGGAAGGAATCATTTCTTTTTTAACTCACAAAGACCATAGTTATGTTCTAGCTACCAGATCTTATCTGTATTTTTTAAAAAGGGGACAGTTAATATCATATAATTAGCCAACACATTTAACAGCTGAAATTCATTTGTAAGAGCAGTTTCATGAGATTTCCAGAGAGGTTTGTGGCATAATAGGAACACTTTCATGGTGAGCAGGTCACAGGGGACAGGGTCTCATGTGGCCCTCTTGGCAGCATTGGGGTTGTGGGTGAGACACACGGTGATGTGGGATTGGTGGCAGGAATCCCTCCCCAGTGCTGCTTCTCACTGTATCTCCTCAGAGGTACTTGGGCTAAGGCATGGTCTCTCCTACAGGAAAGAGCCTGCACTCTGTAAATTCCAGATTTCCGCAATTCCCTCTTTTTTTATTACATTGACATTTTATCTATGCGTATGATGAACTGCTAATCTACAAGCTATAAATCTGAGGAGTCCCTCCCCTCCTCAGAAGGACTCGTGCTCCTGCGTGTAGATGAACATGTTCTGTTCATCAGCATGGGCTGTACTTGCTTGAGAAGAAAATCTTTATTTCTAAAAAAAAAAAAAAAATTCTAGGCCAACACTATTCCAAACTTTCTGGATAAATCTTCACAAACAAAATAAACCTTGTAATTCTTAAAGAATTTATGGAGTGCTATCCAATTCCTAAATTTTAATGCTGTGCCTTAATGCAGCTTTTGGGCCACACTTAGATAATAATAGATTTGCCTTGAGGTTAATTAAAACACTGTCTTGTTGTCAACTGAGAGAATCTGCTTGCTATGCCTTGCATGTTCACAAGGAGTGCTCTTGGAGCTCTTTCTTTTTTGTCTTTATTTACCTCCCCACAAATCCATTTTCAACTAAAGTAAGTTTAGCAGTGGGTTCCCCACCTCTGGCACCCAGGAAGTGGCACTGACCCCAGGCAGCCGGATGTCGTGGGCACCAGGGGTGCAGTTTGCGGTTTGCTGTCCAACGCAGGCTTTGTCTGTCTCTGCTGAGCTCGTTATACAAAAGGTGAGGTCCACAGAAACGTCCCTCTGGCTACTTGTAGACAAGTTGGAAAATAGCGGAGAGGATTTTAGCAAAGTGAGCTCCAAAGATGTCACTCTGAAGGGAGGAAGGGGTGCCAGCCCCCAGCCCCATGCTGGTGGCCTCCCAGCAAGCTCTGCCTTCGCTTCCCCAAACCTCCACCCTCCTTTCAAGGGCCTCCCCCTCCCTCTCCCATGGCTACCCACATTGGCTACATGGACACAAACTTCCTGACTCCAGCGCCACCTTGGCTGGACTCTCCCAGGTTTCCAAAAAGCAAACGCAGTGAAATCTTATCAATCTTGAAATTGTGGCATCGAAAAAGAAAACAATCTGAAGTGTTAACAACTTGGCTGAAATCGTACAAAGGGAGTCGGGAATGGCACACAGCAAATTTGTCAAAGCAACTTGCTGTGAGATGTGATTAAAAAAACAAAAACTACTATGTGTGTTTAAATTTTGACTTCCTCAAAAGCCATATGAACCACCCGCATAATAGCTGGTGCGTTTTGTTGTGCCGTTGCGGTTGCTTCAGTGTCCTGAATCAGCTGCAAGTGTTTATCTTGTGTTGCCGTTGACTTTGGAAAAGAACCAGAAGTCCAAAGGTGCCAGGTCCAGACAATGAGGCGGATGAATGCGCACTGTGGCATGTTCAGGAGCCCGCCCTTGACGGGGATGCGCGCCTCGGACAGCGGCCTTCGGCGTCCTCACGCTTGGCAAAGATACTCATGTGGGCGGACTTTCAGAACTGCATGGGAAGCGGTATTTACACACAATAAAGCAAGATAAAAGCTGGAGTCATTAGTAAAGGAAAAAAAAAAAAGAATGCATCTTGGAAGCAAAAGTGAAGTAAATCTGTGGAATGAACCACTCAGGGTCACGTAAGTTCTCGGATGTGCAAAACTCAAAGCATAAACAAAGTCGAGAGCAAAATGAAAGACACATGACAGAAAACGGGAGGACAGAGCTGTGACACCATGGGAGGGACCCAGAGATGGGGCGGGGAGGCGAGAGTGAGAAAAGAATCAGAGTGCGACATGGGCCCATGCATGGTGGACGTGCTTGTGCTGCTCGGCGAGCAGGCGCTCATGCAGAGAAGGCGGCTGGCGTGAACAGTGAGATGAGTGTGTTCGTAGCAAGTGGAAGTGCTTCGCGGGGTGAGTGGCCGTGCATTGTGGAAAGGTGGAGTATTGAAATTTAAGCATTCTCCCTGTCTTGCATTGCCCCGTGTGTGTGCGTATGTGCGTATGTGCGTGTGTGTGTGTGTGTGTGTGTGTGTGTATGTGCGTGTGTGTGTGTGTGTGTGTGCTTCATCTTTCTAGATGTACATTTTCTTTATTACTCTTTCCAATGTAGAGCTCTTGCCAGCCAGTCTTGTGACGGAGTCTTGTTAGCACCAACAGTGCTGTGACATGCTGTGACATGGAGTAGAGAAAGAAGAGAAACTGCGGCAGAAGAAGAGGACCAAGGCTGAGCATTTTTGTAACGTAAGAATTTTTCTGTCCAGAAAATTTTTTTGAACATGACTTAAAAGTCTTCTACCGAAATGATTTATTAGTCATACAGACACATATGCATATAACATGTATAACATTATATGTTATAAATCATAACGTAAGTATTGCTACTGCTGTGGTTTGTGTCTAGCTGTCCCCTCCAAAGCCTCATGCAGTTCTGGGGCAGAGGGACTTCTGGACTTTATGATTGGCTCATGATCTACTTCTGGGATTATGGGTGTGAGTGCTGCGCCCGGCCTGAGGCAGACGGCCTGAATGCGGCGCAAGGGAGACAGACACGCCCTCAGCAGCAGCCGCTCTTGCCGTTGCTCCGCCGTTGCTCTCGCTCTTTGCTGCTACCACGCACTGCTGCGTTCCGCCACGCGCTGCTGCTCTGCCTCGGAGCCACTGAGGATGGACTGAAACTGCCACTGTGAGCTAAATACACCTTTCCTTTCTTCACTGTGGGTGTTAGGCATTTGTCCCAGCAACGAGAGAACAGGAACTAAGACAATTATATATTACTTATATGTTATATATAAATTATAGTACATATAATACTTATGTTTGCATATATACTATATAGGAACAGTTTTACATTCTCTGCTATTTACTTGCATGCAGTGCTTATATATGAATTTTAATGCACGAACAGATTTCCCATACACATACATGATTACCGGCTTGTACACGTGCATGGCGTTAGAGACCCAGCAGTGGCTGCGCCCGCACCCTTACACACACACACACACACACACACACACACATGCGCGCGCGCACACACACACACACACACTTGTGTGAGGCAAAGACGCAGAGGAGAGCCGGGCCCTGCAGCTCTGAGCCGCGGCCTGAGCCCCACCTGCCCTCCGTGCTGCCCTCTCGGTGTCTCCAGCAGAAGCCCCTTCCCGCAGCGCCTCTGCCGGCGTGGTCCCCCTCCTCGCCTCTGTTTCCCCTCAGCGTGCTCTTGAAAGCACAGAGCGTTGCGTTTCCTGTCCTACCGCGTCTCTCTTCTTCCTGTTGTCACCCAGTTCCCAGACGATCTTGCCACGGTACCCTCTGTCTTCCAGTCATGGCTTCCCTGACAGTCGTGGCGCCCACAGGAGTAGCAGCAGGCGAGGTCCCGT